>QNGE01002970.1:53610-70116 GCA_008508345.1 Paragonimus westermani
GCGATTTGGACAATAAAGATTGTGCTTTATTGGACGCCTTCTCGCTACACTATGTAACAGAAATCGTCATTCAAGTCTGTCCCAAGTCTTTGTCTTTGGGTGCATTCGTGTTATGCCTTGAATCTCATCTATTTTCCTAAAGCACAGGCGATTATCGAAACGAACTGTGCATGAACGGTAGAAACCGTTTTTGTTAGTTGATAAATGCATCCAGATTATTTTGCTAAGCATAGTGTCAATGCGGATTATCCGCTCTACTAAGCTTCATTGTTTTATTTCTTGTTTGGGACTTAGTTCCGGTCATACTCTAGTCAGTTCAACTAGCGTCAAAAGGGCGAAAACTGACCGAATTGCCTGAAAGCAATTACTCAAAAGCCACCTGTGGATCTTACTCTATTTTCATTTTACTTCAGTAGGTATTTTTCCGGCCAGTTTCCACTCGAGGACCGTAATGCAACCTGAAAGCGCTATTCGGACAATATCTCTTGCATTATCGTTTCGTGCATTTCGTAACAAGATTTTAAAGAAATGTAGACAACTAGAGATTGATGAGGTAATGGAAATTATGCCTGCTTTCTTTGTCAAAGCTTGCCGAGCTACCCGATTAATGCAAGTGTCATCATGAACCGTTTGTGAACATGCGATGCCTTGCTGATACACTTGATTGTTAATGTTTCATATGGTTTCCAAGTACGTCTCTCTTTAGTACATTAGTAATGTACGGCTTTCTGCCTCTTTAGATTAAGTGACAGACAGTTGAAAAGAGTTTACTTCTATCTTGTACAACAGCTATTGCAGAGTGGTCGTTTATGTTTGGAACCACTTTCGCATATGTGTTCACTTATTCGAGTTTTTGTGTATCGCGCTTAATCCACTTACATCACATGTTATAAAAGGTGTTTTCCTTATGACGCTTCATGCAAATTGTGTGCTTGAGTTGCCTGCGGGAGAGTTTTCTGTATTCATCAATTTGGTTCACGAAGTTTTTTATCAGTTCAATCTTATCTGGTTTTTGTCGTGTTTCGACTCCTTCACTCGTCTTAGGTTCGGGCCAAAAAAGCAGCCATCGCAGCTGCCACGAAGGGGTCCACTCAGAACGGGTTGGCGATCGCATCTGCCAAATCACCTGAAGCTAGCAAATCGAAGCCAACTTAGCATTACGTTCTTCTGTATGCCACTTTCTGGTTCGGGAAACGCAGTCTGTGGTGTTTATATGAACAGGCCATTGACACGGAGGACAAATGCCCGGACATCATCACCCCTCACTCAGACTTTCCCCAAACAGATTCAGCCAAAACTGTATGTACATACCCCTATTGGACAAATAAACACACGGTAGCGATCTCGATCTGTGTTTACCTTTAGTTTACTTCGTCTACTGAAAGGGGTTCAAAGGTTCTTCTCACTTTTCTCCCCATTCCAGAGTTATCCAACCGACACACTGAATAGTTGTACTTTTTCTGAGTATTCGATCTGTTCAGGACCCCCATTCGCAACAGTTCAGCTGTCAAACGACGACTGAGGTCCGATAATAGTTTGGTCCTCGTCACTTGGAGGGAAAGAGCTAGTTACATAATTAAAGATGTCAAAGTAAAATGCAACCTACAAAAATTCTGAGTATCACTAACCGCGGCTAGGAAATGGATCATGCAATGCATTTAATCGATATAGAGTACTGTCGTGTCATCCTGTGCGAAACTGATTAGTAGTATGCATTTTCGTGTTGCATTATCGTGTGATAGTGTCTGTCATGCTTTTCCCTCTCATCTCCAATGGACAATAGACGTTGGATTCACGTGCGTAATGTATACCTAAGACATCACAACCATTTAATATTGTGTTGTTCCCTTTGAGCTTCTGTTTTATGGATATCTATCCAATCCTTTTCGTTTGTTTTCAACTTCTGAGTTCCCAGTGGACAAATTTGGAGAGACGCGTTAAACAGCCTTGGTCGCCACTTGTTCGTATATTAGGCAATGAGTTCCAGACAGCTGTTGTGCTGGTTTAAGACATAACGCTCTCCCTCAACGAGAAATACATCCAGGAGAGTGCATTTTTTTCAGTGCTCTTTCTTTTTTTGGGGGGGGGGAGAGGTCATTTTCACTTCATTACATCTTATCTGTATGAAATTACTTGATGAGAACTGTCAACATGGGCATAGGATCATAAATGATAGCCTAATCAAGCCTCAGTGATAGCGCCACACATCTAGCTAAGGGCTCTGTTAAAGAGGTGAGCATTTTCCCATGCACATTCTGGTTTTAAACTGTACAAATGTCATGCGTGTGTACTGTGTTGTATAATACCACATAAGGCGTATGCTTATTTGTTACAGTTCCCGTAGGTTAATAAAATAGAAAATGATCCCAGTGATACAACATCCATTCTGCTACATTTCTTGTACTGTTTTTTCGACTCACCCAACTTTCACAACTGTTATCCCACATTTTGAACCGTTGTAGATGCTTGTTTTTAGTGTTCTCAATCTTTTTCCCCATAGTTGTGGAGCGCTGAGTGTATCTAAGTAACTGTTAAATGGCGTCTGCGGTTCTAATTCCTACATATCAAAGACATTCTCGATGTTGCGAAACAACTTGTGTGTTTTTTTATCATGCACATTATATTTAGCGAGTGATGACTACATGAAGTGGCAATCGTGCCACACTAATAAATACTCATTTGGTTCAGTTATGGGTTAGTGCGTTATTCTGTGTGTATTGCTGTGATGTGTACGGTTAGTTAGTTAGCTCATCTGTGCACTTATTTTAGTGAAATGAACGATTAGTTTTCCCATGTTCAAGGATGACCAGTTTTCGATGGGTTATCTGGTCTGCCTAGTAGTCTTAATATGGAGACTAGTTCGCATGTTTTGTTGATTTGTGTACCCTTGCTGTCAACCGTGTATTACCGGATGAAATTGTGACGTTCACAGCGAGGTTGCACTGTTGCCTGGTACTGACTGTTCTGGGAACTTGTGGAGTCAGTTACTAGTGTGTTTCGAAGTATCATTTACCACGTAGATGTACGCTTGGGAATTACACTGTTACGAGTAGTCATGGTTGTATGTGGGCTGAGATATTGCCAGGACGCTCAGATCTAGATAGGAAAACGATTAGAGTTCTCAGCCAAAGCTTTTGGCTAAAAAGCCTGTACCGCATTGCATATATACGAACACAACCTATATATATATATATATATATATATATATATATATATATATATATATATATGATCAGGCTGTGGGTATAGCTAAACAAGAAATAGCAAGAGAGTAAGACCGGGAACGTATGAATAAATGTTTTTATCCAGATCTGGTGGGAGATGCGGCAGTACATTTACAAAGAAGGAAACAATGGATGGAATATAACGCAGAATAATTGCCGTAAATTGTTCGTGCATTATGAACTGATGTGAGACAATAAAGTCAGCCAGCTGTGCACGGAGAATTCCATTGCAATGGAATAGGCGTTTTAGAGATCTGGTAAAATCCTTTGACAACCTAACAGCAAAAATAACTGATGAACAAAACGTCAAATGGAAGAGTACACAGGCTTTAGTGAATCGACTGGCCAAGTGGTGTGGAACGGCTGGAGAGTTTAGGCGTCGGACATGAAACGAG
This sequence comes from Paragonimus westermani, assembly GCA_008508345.1. Lineage (NCBI taxonomy): Eukaryota > Metazoa > Platyhelminthes > Trematoda > Plagiorchiida > Troglotrematidae > Paragonimus > Paragonimus westermani. The sequence continues at coordinate 57,230 of QNGE01002970.1, forward strand.
AGTAGTTAGACTTAGTTGGAGACTTCAATGACGAAGTGGTCTTGTATTGTTACTCCAAGCAATCTCCAGATATTTAGGAGAAAGATGTGGAGGTAAAGTGGTTATTTTATTTACGTGAACTGGGTAGCATGCGTTATAAGGTTCATTGTATTGATTCCCCTTCATAAACGAAAGTGTTGTCAACACATTTGGGTGTGTTGAGAGGCAAACGACAGGCCTAAAAATTCAACACATTCCTTATGGATAGTAGATGGTCGGTTGCCAGATCCGCTTGCCGCGCCGCATTTCAATCCGATTAGTTCAGAAATGTCTCAGCTCCTAACTGGAATACGTGTGTAGCTAAAATGAAAGCTGGAGCGGCTGAGAAGAAATTCATATAGAGTGAACATCACCTATCATTGATCGCGGCTGTCGCATTCAGATAGACTTCCCAGTCGGCCAGTTTCAAAAAGAGGCACCGGATTCGAGTTTCGTTCTCATTAGCGCTTGTCACAGCCACATCCGGGTCTAGAACTCCGGCCGCGCTTTCATGAGGCAACCGCACTGACCACTGTGCCATTGAGCTCACATTGGACACGACCGAATTACCCTGAGTGAACGCTCAACTACTTTCGCTTGTGAGTAATGATCAGGTTGCCCGGTCGCATCGACAGGAGACTGTATCTGTCTTGTTAACTCCACTCAGTGACCCCTCGACTGGGACTTCTGTGTAAGTTGAAATCACACGAGTGAGCAATATTTTGTTTATTGATAAGTAGTAGGGGATTTTGGTTTCCATGTGGATTAAAAATCACCCACAATTGATCGACTGGAAAGTCTGTTGGTTATTTCATCAAGGTTGTGGCTGGGCTTTCCGACGCCGTCAACCGGTTTCTAGGTAGGAGATTCCATCCATTTGGCCCTGTCAATCCTCTCAGAAGCTTTCGTCCCCCATTGGTCTGTTGGTGCATAGTAAATCCGAATAATTTATTCCACATCTGTTAGAATTTGAAGTGCACCTCACTGTCAAATGAGCCCTCGATTTATGAGTCCTTTATTTCGTCTGTCCGTACCAGTGTGGGTTGTAGTCCGAAGGTAGCAAAAGTCGAGGTAATAGATAGACGAGCCATCGTTAACAAAAAAGATTCTCAGATTGGATGAAGATACAATTTCCCTAAGTCTACCGTAGTTGCCGGTAATGAGATTGACGGTGTCTTATTCTGTGATCTACACACAGGAGAAATAGTTTGCAATGTCGTACCATAAACCATGGGCGAGAGCTTTACGGTAATGACAACAGTTACCAGGTGGCCGCACCCGTTGACTGCAAACAGTTGCGTGTTGTCAACTAAAGCTAAATCAGGATGTTCCTCCAGAGGTGAGCGAAAGGTCGTAGTATTGTGTAGCACGAGAGTAGCAAGAGTTGACATCAATCGGTTGAGATCGCCGCGCACAATGTATTAGTGACGTCATGTACATCCAAAAGAGCTGATGAGAAGCCGTGGACAAAATTGTGAATCAAAATAGCAGGACAGCTGGAAGGTGAGCAAGTATGGCATGTTGCAACTGGACAAAACCACTTAAGAATCGGAGCTCTCACTCAACACCAAGACTGCTCACACAGTCATTAGAATAAGTAAACAGAATTTGCAGGGATGCGCATCATGAGTCACTGATTTAGATAACACCTCCTCCACCACACCTGTAACACACCAAGTAATCCACACACTAGGCGCTGAAACCTTCAATTTTGGCAACTCCTTCAATGTCTTGATGCAACCAACTTTCCTACATGGTTACACTCAAGCGACATTGTTCTCCTCAACCATGCTACTGAGTAGGATTAGGCAACCCTAAGTGATTGCCGTGGTCGTCCATACAAGCTATAAACACGAGCAGATATAGGTGCGGGTTCGTGGGGGAAGTCTGGTCTTCTGAATGAGCACCAGTCCGGCTCATGCCTGATTAAAATACCTAATTTGGCTGGGCTTGGCCATGTGTGCAGTTTGACGATGTCAGGAGATTGTCCTTCAACTATTGGTGATGTTTGGTGACCAACCGGTCTTTTGTTTAGGAAGAGGCGAGGGGCCTGAACTCCGGTCCAGATAGGGTGGATCAAACCCACTCAGAAAAGCTGAATGGACAAAGGTTTTTACGCAAATAGCTGGGAAGCACAAGGCTTTACGCAAAATAAATTACACTGGTGGTGAATCAGACACTGAACAAACTGATCGGAAAAGTGACGGCGGTAGGTTAAGGTGAAACAAAATGGTCATCATTCAGCAGTGGAGTCATCCAACTGTGTGCAGAAGTAAGTCTGTCTTAATTCTGATCGTGTTTCAATCGACTATGGTGAAGCTACATAATCTGCATATCCGTGAAATGACAGAGCATGAGAAGCTGTACTGAAGTGAGTTGAACACTTTCGCCTAGTTTGTAAAGCTGACGCAGGCGCGAAGTGATAGACTTCTAGGAACGTATTTCAGTGGTATTCAGTGAAAAAGTTGTAACATTCAATGTTGGACCTATCGTATAACGAACAGCGTCTTGAGAACATCCAATGGACATGCCTTCAAACCTCATGGAATCTGCTCACAAATATCCACAGATGATAAAAAATCGTCCGAAAATTAAGAATTTCTTGGGAGCTTGCAACCTGACGAAAACTTACTAAATCCTACATCACTAGATGTGTTTTCCCCCCTCCCATTTGATGCATAAGTCGTTTGGAAGCGATGAAACGGCTTTACAATTATTACAACTTCGATGCAGGTGAAGGAAGTCGTGGGAATTGTCGAAGAAGGGTTACAAAGTGGTTATGTGGTAAAGGTGAATCAAACTGACTGATTTGGCCTTGTCGCGTACACACAAGGTGGTCCTGTTGTCAATCAGTTTCCGACTACCGACGTCGTTAGTCAGCCCAAAGATGACAAGAAATCAACTCCAACCAACATTTGTTATATATCCGCAACCTTAAACCCTCAGGGTACCTGTCGCCTAAGAGTGAGATCAAAAGTTAGCAGCTTTTCACTGATAATTTGAACGATTGGCTACCCGTAGTGTGCACGCAACCGGTTAGAAATCGAGTCTGTCAAAGTTTTGTGGAATAACGCTAGTCTCTCTGATCTCGTATCAATGAGAAGTTCAAGGGACGAACACATGAACTAGGCGAAAATGTGAGAAACCATCACAAAACTGCCTGACCTCGTCTACCGACGGGAAATTCTCCGCGGCAAAACTGCACTGCCACGTGCAGCGAACTTTTACTGATCACCGTTGATCCAGTTTGCCGATGGACTAATCCGCTGACAGTCCAAAATAAAGCTATACTTTGAAACCAAATCAGATTATTAAACTGATACCTAAAACTGGGTGCTATCGACCTACAAAAGAAAATGACCCATTGGAGTGTGTTGTAATCGTCCCATTATTAGTGTCAAAAAGTTTGAAAACGCTGCTATTGAACGCATTAAATTGCCCCACCACCATTACACCGAGGCCGATTTGCAGTATAATAATGGTGTTGGATAGTCCACACAGCATGCTGTACTCAGACATCAAACCCATACAAATAACCACCCTCATTGAGATATGATAAACAGCTAGCACTGACAGAGCAATTAATCACCTACCCAGACAGCCGTTTCATCCTCACAGTTGTTTCTAAATGTTATCTGTTTGATGGTGGGTCAATTCCATGTGAATCTCGGTCCGACAGTTCGTCAAGCAATGAGAACCGATCGACCACGTGGCCAGCACAGTACGCGAGGATAATCTCACGTGACCGTGATGACGTCAAGCTGCTTGAATGACTATCTCAATGAGCGGACGAAGGCACAAACTATGTCCAATGCGGACAGAAATTATGAAATGTTTGTCCGATTCAAGTGGCCAATTGGAAACGAGGAATTACAGAAGTATTACTGAGTTCTTGAACTGTAATAGTGTTGTTTATCACCCTCCCATGCTACTGAAGATGCGCAGCGTAACCGAAGAACAACTGTGCATTTCGACTAAGTTCGTTGAAATGTGCTAATCCTTGTTCTTACTATTATGTTTTAACGCTCCCTGGTTTCTCGGATCAATTGGTCAAACTACGTATTCATCAGGAGACACCTTGTGCATTCATTTAAACTACACACCCGTACAACTTCATCACAGTCTGCACAACGTTCCTCTATTTAGCAAAGATCGCAGAGGCGAATGAATGCGTTACAGCCAGATCGCCTGACCAGGTTGCAAACAACTCGACCCAGCCACACATAAGTGTCTTAAAAACAGCACAGGTCAACAGACCTACGTAAACAGGAACATCGTCCGAATCTGTCATGAAGACTACTGTGAACTTAGTATTTCTATTTCAAGACAAAATTATTTCAATTGAACTAATGAAACCGATGGTATTACCATGCAATCACCCCTACCACAGTCATCTAGAGACGATGCCCTCACGATTATTCCTAGCTGACTGAATCTGAAATTAAAATGACAGACGAAACCAGTGGTGACCGAATCACGATCACAGTTCTGTAGTACGCTGATTCACGAATATGTATATTCACTGGTCTTGTTCACGATTGTTGAACATTCCGGTAAGTCGCAGACATGATGTGTCATCAGTGGAGATGTTAAGGGAACCGCAAAACGAGAGCATTTGGTTATGTGTAATGAGGAATACAGGAGTGAGATGTGAACTTTAAAACTTCCCACAAGTTTTCAACGAACATGTCACTGCATGTAGTATCGATCGAGAACACAGGCCTGATATGATCACTAAGCGAAAGTAGGGCAAAATTGATTGGACATCTGATACAGGTGTTCATATCGAATTGTCTTCTTAAAAGTGGGCTCGCTACGTAGAATCAGCCTATAGGTTAACCACGTTCGTCGTCGCGGTACTAAAACCTAGTAGTTGTGCCAACAGACCAGAGGAATTGAGATTCGGACAGACCAGCTTACGCACCCTAATATGTTCACTTCGTGCACAGTGGTAATCACGGGGCAGGATGAGCAGCAGTTAATCCGATTGCACAATGAAACACTTGCGAAAATCTGCGACGACTGAATTAGTACAAACACTTACCTTTGTAGTACTTGGTACTGGCTAGTCAGATGGTTCCGGTAATGCACTTAGGTTGCGGGAGCTGAATGGTCCAAATTTGGACAAAATAAAACACCCTAGTGTGCGTTACAGACGAATACATGATAAACTTATGAACCATTCTATCTTTTAACTTTCATACGTGAGCTCGGTGTGTACTTTGTGCATCTAAACACCGTTTGTACATTCCATAAAAATTTAATCACTATTGAATTGTGTAAAACTGATGAGATTGATTAGAAATCGATTTCCATACAGCAGTTGAGCCAGCCACACGTACGGTGCACTGCAATTGATCGAAATCTGATCGGTGGCTCCAATCGAATGGGATTGTTTCTTGAGCAGCATGATTGCCGGTTCGCCTGTATTTTATAAAACCACAAATATACCATCAACTGGCCAAGCAGGAATGTGCATGATATCTCAGACATACGTTTCCAGAAGCAGTTGAGTATTTGTCACAGTGCGTCTTACTCATTAGGGTCTCGTTGTCTGCCACGTTGTACACTTTGGACCATCAAACTGTTGGTTAGGAATGCCATTGGACATGAGGCGAACTGCACTCCATTCAGCCCGATTCCACTGAGTTTCCCCAGAGCAATTCTGCTCCAGAACCATCCTCTCGTGTGCGCCCTGACGGTCAAATCAAGTCAGTAGAATGCTATTGGTGTGCAGCAAGGTGAGTTTTCAACTTTTTTTCTACATACGCACATTTTCAGCGAATGAAGAACCTTCAAATACATGTGCTTGGGTCACAAAATTGTTAGTACAATTGTGAAATTCAATGGCACGCTAAGGACATTTGCTGCAGCCATTATCATATGTGGAAAATGTCAGCCGACTTAGTTTTGGAGTTAACTCACGAACGAGAGCATTGGGTTTGTTTACAAATCGATCCAACTCAGGAATAGTGGATGAATAACAAGACCGAGTACTTGTATATAGATATGTGTACAATGATCTTGTGGATGATGTGGAAACACATATGGAGACCTCTGGATACAAGGGATGAATTGTGTTCGATAGGTTTTTTGCTGACGACTGCTCGGAGATTTTTAACTGGGTAAGGTAAGATCGACAAATTGTTTGTGGGGAATGTCATTGCACGGGGCCAAATGTATTAGGTATATGTTGAAATGTTCAGTCTTTAGATGAAAAAACGGGAAAACAACAGGCGAATAATGCACCTATTGGGGCAGCACGAGGTCCTCAGTTAGGCGGTTAACCAGGTGGTAGGGTACAGGGAGAAAGACGTTAAGCGCCGAACACAAAACGAATACCTGTAGACATTGCCGAAAACATCCGTACAATGAAGCGATCATGTCATCTTGTTACTCAAAGTAATCCCTAGATATTTAAAAGAATGCAATCGAGGTAAGGGTTAATTATTTATATGAATAAAGAAGCACACATCAAAAATTTTCCCACTTCTCTTTCCCTTCACGAGCTGGCTGGGAATTTGACGAGTCCCGCCGGTGATTGTGATCAAAGAGTCGTTGCACATACCATCGTGTTTGTTGTGAGTTGGCTACTCATGCAACTCATGAAATTCAAGATAACCCCCCAAATTTGTCAGACAACGAATGACTGCTATCGCGCGCTGTGAACCGGATCCTCAATTCACAGTACATGTTTGTGAAAGCCTAATGTTTTTTACAGCCAGAGTTCACAAAGCTCGGTTAAATTGGGTGACCTAATTATTCAAGTAAATGAAATAAATTTACTTAAGAGTTGAGTTTTATATCTGTGTGCGTTTATACATTCTTTACAATGCCAGAACGTTCACCTCGCATCTGATTGGCTACTAACGTTCGCGTGAGACATCGCGACTATGGACGGTTTAATTCTAATTCGTTCACTGATTTAACGTCCTTTGTGTACGTCTACTGGACAGATTGCATACATGCTAGTGTACGTTCATTATCCCTGCCTTGCTTTCTAATTTACGATGCAACAATATCCCCACGCGTAAGGGTGGCACATGTCCTAGACACCGACAGACTAGCCCAACCCAGACATGTGCGGCTCAAACATCTAGCCGTGTGACTGGTAGACAGCATCGTTGCCGCCGACGCCAAATGGAATCAGCCTGGAAATGAGAAGATAAGTCTAACTAACTGTCACTCATATCAAGCGACGTCAGCTAAATAGTCAGTTGGATGAAGTATACAATAAACTCTGTCTGATGAGCATCGTGTCCCGCCTGTGCACGTTTGTTCATTTTGTGAGTTTGTGGCTAACGTGTTGTGGAAGAACTAACTACACTGCTGTTTATAGTTCACTCAAGTGGTTATCCTGTCCACGCTTTCTAATGTGCCGTTCATCGAGTGTTTTGCGTGTACCACTCAATAGATGATTTCCCGGTGGGAGTTATTCTCATCTGAATACAAACCGATTAAGGCTGACTACATACGCTTTGCAATTCAGACTATCTTTTCTGTAGGGTCATCAACACATTGTGACCAAAGCAACATATTCAAACACACTGCTGTGCACCTTTCCTTGGGTCCTTGCTCTGCACTGCTTTACTGAATCTAGTTATGATCTGAACATAGAAAGTTAGGGGCGATCACCAGCATCAGTTTCAAGAAAATGATGAATCGTGCAATAGCAGATTTCTGGCTCCCTGCTAGCCCTAACGAATTTTGGATAGCCATTTCTTAGTGGTTCAAACGGTAAGTTAAAAAGACTAGTGATAAATTTCTGGGCAATCTTCACATAGTTCCATCGCAAGTCTAACAGTCGAAACTCCTGGTTGTACGTGGTCCTCGGATGTGAAAACTACTCGGGATAACTGCAGGGCATGTACGGATGGTGTCATCCCTTTCGCATTAGCCCATCGCGGTAAGCGAAGCCAAAAGACGCCTGCATATAACTCACAACAACGGCTTGCTCTGTATCAATTTCGGTTTCACTCACGTACGAGGTATTTAGTGCAAACCCGGAAGAATAAGGCCAGGACGTGTGTGTGTGGCCTATGAGTCCAGTTGACCAACGCTGGCTAGCCAGTAGGCTATTATGAGGGTGAAACCATCATCTTCTCGAAAATAAATAGAGCCACTCCAGTAGTTTTGGCCGTCTGGTGCCGCGCTGACCCATCAACACCGATCAATGCTTCGACGGACAATGTTTTGCGTCCACATGCATGTTTCAGATTGCCAATTGAGAACTTAGAACGAGCCTCTTACTCAATAGTCTGCCCTGTGTGACAGAAGGAAACAGTTCTCTTAGAAAAACCTACCAAGAGCCTCTGACTTAAAGGCCTGACGTGTATACAACAGGATGGAGGGTTCTCTTGGTTGACCCCACCTACGGCTAATGACTCGAAATTCTCCTTAATTTAACAGCAAGAGTCTAGCCCAGCTCTGGGTGCAGTGGATAAGACAACGACGACTCATTCCAATTGTTGCTGCGTGCAGTAAACGTATTGTGAACTACATCAAGCCTATGTGAGTTTGTGTGGATTTTTCTAACGTACAGTATCGTACGCCAGTGGTTACGGTCAGCTGTTGGACAATCGGAGTGCTCTCTGTTTGAGGGTGTCTTTTAAACCCCCTCCTTCAGTGTATGGAAAAAAACAGTGCTGTTACTCTAAATCTAGTCCTACTGTATAATCAGATATTTGTGCCTCACTGCCTGAGCACCTCTATACAGCCAGCAGTGTGACAGAAACGTATGAGCTAGTGTTTTTGTCTGGCTGCTCCCCATTGGCCTACCTGACGTGAATGAACTTCGAATGACTGAAGTCCTAATCAGCATTGCCCAACAAGCAAGCCTGGCTATCACAGAAAATGTTCGGATAGCATATATGTATACATCACGCGCACGTTTTGAACTGGGGATCGGATTCACAATATGGTAGCTGATGTCTGCAACATGTGTAATGACTGATCGCACAGCGTACTTGGTCGGGCCGATCTTAACTCGAGCGGGGTACAGTTGTTTGATTCATTTTTGCAAACGCCATTGCATCTGATGTTCATAATCAGCCACCCGACAGCAGTAGAAGCGTTCACAGCTGCCCATATTTTGTGCTAGTAACTGATGCACAGTGACCGAACCACGCTGAATAATCCGTGTGTACCAGTTCGACCGCTGCACTGAATTTACCTCCAACTGATGGTCGGTTTCCGACCGATTTGACCCCATCCAAGAAGTGGGGTCAGAACATTCCCAAGGTAAATAAAGTCGGAACTGAGAGAGGAAATATGACAACTTCTGAGATGTTGTTTATTTAGATGAGCGGTGACAAACACCCTGTTCATATTCTTGCAATCAGCTTGACAACACGCAAATACGTTCACTCATTTTCCGTTAGGCCCAGAATATGGAATTTACACTACCTTGCAGCAATGATAAAATGGCCGATATAATCGTTCAGGTAACCCAGTTGGCAAATTTTTTTTGGTAAATTTTAGACAAGGTTTTTCGTTTTTTTATTAGTCATCAGCCTGGTTACTGCGGTCGGATAGTTGACTGGACAAAATTGTCGGCCAATTTTACGTATACCCAGACAGATTCAGGTTTATCACCAGGCTACCCGTAGTCTCTGAACCACTGACGCCAGATGATAAGGTCTGGTGAGCGAGGGAATCAAAAGATTTCCGAAGGATTCAGAACGTTAGTCGACAAAACTCACTATAATAAGAAGTAGTGTTTAGTAACAGAAAGTTTAAGGTTCGTTTAACAGCCCTTTCTAACGTGCTCTCATCTTCGCGGCCTTTTCAGTCACTTAATATTTTCATCCGTAGTTTCAGGCCCTTTCGATGTAAGCTCAGTCCATATGTTTACAGTCTTAAATCATCTTGTTTCAGCTGTACTTATAATGCAGTTAGATCTGAGAGGGCTGGCGAAACAAAGAATTTTTTAAATAACTTAAGGTCTGTCCTGAACAATTACTTTCCGATCAAATCACTACTAAGTTAAAAGGGAAGCAAGGATGCTACATTAATGAATAACATCACACAGATCATTGTTCTTAGACATCTTCTTAGGATACTAGAAAGAAAACCGCCACGAGTAACTTTGGAATCTTCAGCGGCTGATGGTTCAGCTATCACACTTAGGTAACTACAACCGGAGATAACATGGTCTACCTGATCCATTACATTATGTATAAGAGAAGTTCGGTCATTGACATCCTGAATCTTTGAAGGTCCATTACTGTCAGTGTAAGAAAGGCCAGCTCTCTTGCTTTCCACTGGCTCTCAAGATCGAGATTCCCCTTCAATTGTAGCTCTTGTCATCTGTCGGCCAGGCACCCTGTTCAAAAGAAGAACCACTAAGTCTTCAGTAAGGTTCTTGGTTTACTTGCCTTTGGTTATTGACACCAAAAAAGCCGAGCACTGGAGAATAAATGGTGAGGTACAATTCGATACACCGTGGGATGGCAACCGGTACGTCTCCTGTATTAATTCCTTAACGAAATTAATACAGGACTTTCCGTTCTGTTGACTGTAGTGCGATTGAACCAAACTAAGTGGTTTAGTTATTTTTTCCGTTCTAGTTGTATTAGTACTGAACGCCTTATAGCATATGGTACTGTCGAATTGCATCAAAACCAAACAGAAAGTTAAGTCTATTATTTAAGAATAATTGACGATGAATCTTTTTTCACTACAAAGGAGACGTTTAGGCCTCAGCTGATAAAATAATCACCAGGCAAAACGATTACTTAATTGCTAATGGGCACCCAACTTCCCTTCTTTTCAGCAAACATCTTAATGGCTACTTACTGGAACCGAAGTGTATTTGGGTACGGGCCGAATGCTTGCTGACTAAACAGTACTCAATTGTTGTTACCACCAGTGATCGAGCCGTAATCGACTCCAGTCCACAGTATGAATTTCATGGGCGTCGTATCTCAGGCCCACCTTCTGGATCTGAGAGTCCATTCCAAACCATTCATCAGAAAGTTCAATACTGTTGTTTCAAATGCAAGAAGACCGAAGATGGTGAAAATATCCATCCAACCTGCGCTTTGTATCTTCATTATAGCATAATAGAGCATTTTCCCAACACCATGGTTTCCTTCGGTAAACAATGGATATTTTTCTACCAAACATTATCGTACACTTCTTTCTGTGTTTGCATTTGGAAATTGTTGGCTTCCTTGATTTACTACAACTTTCTTGATATACATGTAAACACTGCTACCGTAGCTCGTGAATAACTTTAACGATCAAGTGATTGGGAATGGAAAATTTCGTCTTTTTGTTCCAAGGGTTCCTTTAGCCGGACGAAGAAGACGGTATATGTGAGTCACAATCTGATTGTGTCAAGTCAAAAGAACGTTTCAGTTAAATGATGAAGTCTTAAATATACCGTTTTAAAAGACGAAACAGATAGCATGTGCCCAGGTAACAGCTGTTGTCCACGAAGAACTGTTGAAATTTCGTTACTCCTGGTCCCCAATCAATCCCAGAATAATCAGGAACAAATTCATCACATCCATGTACAACTGCAATGCACCGAATATGTACTCTTCTGGACTGAGTTCATGAATTCGACCGCCGACAATCACTTGCGTGTCGTATATCAAGTACTGAAAATCAGAACAGAAATAATCTTGAAACGCTGAGCACACTTTGGAGGTGAAATCATCAAACTGTCGAAAATCATTGATAAATTATTTAAAAGCTTCTACTTCACCGTACAATGGCAGCTGGACCACACAATTATATGCATGATCGATTGAATGCTGTTCTTAAGACAAATTCTGAGAGGGACCAGTGAATTAACGAATCAAGAATGGCGTAGCCCAGGCAGTAAACCGTTAAGTTTTTGGGCACGGGAGGCAACTCGCTCCGGTGAATGCAGATACGGAACACGAATCCAGATGAGTGCTCACGTTAGACGATCAAGTATTCGTAAGGTGGTTATTGAACTTTCGAATTTAGGCAGAAGCTAATTTAACTGATACTGTCAACCTAATGTGAAAACAGTTGCTTCCACGTTGTCTTTCGCTGACCTGAAGGCTGTTTTCTCGATGACAAAGTAGCCGCTGTCTGTGGCAGCTCTATTGCAGATGACGTGTTCGCTCGGGTCTCGCTGCAGATGGGCTGGTAAGAGTTGTCAAGTGACTCAGCTGATCAAGTGTAGTGTGGTTGATATGCAGTCCAGATACATTAATTAAACGGAAGTATTGTCGCAACTCTGGCAATAAAATTTTGTGATCCGAGCTACATTTCCTTTTTAGTTGTTTTGCTTCCTTTCTCATTGGCTAGAACTCAGCAACCACTCAATCATCGCCCGGGCAACTGGAAAAAACTGCCAGAGCTCCAAAAGTGGTTGAGACAGGCTTTTACAAGCAAATGGTCAAGGTAAGTCACTGATAGTCACTGGCATTCAGTGGCAGCACTAATATCCGTGGGTGCTGTAGTTGCTACGTTTAGTTCGTTGATTTTTTGAAGGAACAACATTCCCTAACATTCAGCATTAGTCGTTTGTGGAATCGAACGAACAAAACAGTTAGAACGCGAAAACTGACAGATGATAAACGATCGCACGAAGAGGACTTACATCAGCGGTTTGCAGAAGTCGCGTAACAAGCCTTCTGAATTTGGTATTGATATGTTCGCCGAGCTTGGCATTTAGGTCGCAAACGTTTCATCACCAGGCGAGGTGACATCATCAGTGCGTAAGTGTTTCAGCGTATATATACGCCTGGTGATGAAACGTTTGCAACCTAAATGCCAAACTCGGCGAACATATCAATACCAAAACCATCAACCCGAGCTACAAACAACACCACCACTGTTCCCAACCATCAGAAGCCTTCTGAATGTTGTGTGTGTGTGTGTGTGTG
>QNGE01002970.1:80721-97637 GCA_008508345.1 Paragonimus westermani
TGCATCTACCAGTTTTCATGTTCTGACGGTTTTGTTCAAACTTCTGAAGGGAATGAACTGTTTTGACTCAAAAGAAGTCAAATTCGCAAAAAACATATCTTCGGTAAGATCCACACCTCTACCGGAACCTCAGTCAGTTGCGTATGACATGCTAGGTGAGGGGACTACTGTTTCGTTCGTGCTATCAAATGAACAGGCAGCTGATCGACGGGTAGTACCGAACCGTTTGCCAAGTACCCGGATAATCTGTCAAACTGTGTTGGAGTTGCGCTCAGCACACAGATCGTCTTCACCATCTACGTGAGAAGAGAGTGCGATCACTTTTCCGCTCGATCTACAGATAAGTCAGCCTCCACGAATCACAGGTTGTCTGTGCACATTGTTAGTTTCAATAAATCGCAGCCACCTGGAGAGGTCAACTGTTTTATAGCGTCTGATAAAGAGAAACAACAAAAAATGGTCTCCAACTCACCAAAACAAAAACGCATGCAGCAACACCGCCATAGACCGTATGCAAAATCTGAAAGCATACGACGAATACGAGAAACACGAGTACCGGTATTTTCAACACGCGTCTCGCTTACTAGCTGTTTTCATTCAAAATAAGCCTGTTGATTCAAAATTAATGTAATTCGTCGAGTTGAATTATGCTCATTCTACTCTACTGGAAATCTAAATACCTGTGCTTTTTGCAAACTATGGTTAAGTTTATGCAGAGATCCACTAAATTTGATCAGTGAAAGAAGAATGACCCGTACACTATGATAGTGTGTTTGTTCAAAGTTCAGTATGCCATGTGTTACTGAACCAACAGATGGTAACTGTTAACTTTTCTGTTTGAGACGTTTCAGAGTTCACAAGAATAAACCTAGTGTTGTGAATCCANCTAGCACGGTTCCAGCGGAGACCACTGATGTAGTGATTTTGGTGATAGCTTGCTCAAGATGCGTAGTTTAAAGTGTGTTTACCTACGATGTACACCGGTGGATTTTGAGGATCTATCCGAGGCGATCTGTTTGAATGATTGAATGTGTCACAAGACAGCTTTGGGCATGAAGCTGACCAAGAGGAAGTTGGTAACTGGATGAGAACATTGATTGACAGCTGGACTCTCAGTTAGCAGCAGTGCAATACCACTCAACGTTTTAGACTGGAAGCGGAAAATGCGTAAATATTGTAATAGGGCCAGCTTGGAAGTACTTTAAGATCTCATTCGTTAGTCTTATCACGTATTTATTACGATCTAAGTGGGTCGGTGTTGAACTGATAGTCAACGTCTTTAAGATATCAATGTTATGATGTCACGGATGCATGTATTATCGAGTTACAACCATGAACCAAGCGAGTTTTATACATCTATTCATTCCTCAATAAAATCATGTCGAAGTAATCGTTGTTCTGCTTATCAGCACAGTTGTTGCTTCCAGAATACCCCATGTATAATGTGTTACTGTAACAGCAGTGATTATTTTTTTAACACCTAGTTATCCACGTGAGCAGTTGCACCGTTGTGGAGTTTTCTGACAGTCGGGCTAATTCTGTGAACACTACCTAATAATCGTGTGTGCGTGATACGTTCGTATCACGAACAGAAGCAATTGCTATCCGATGCAATCAATATAAACTCTTGGCCATCTTAAGGGGGGTAATTCTCTGTTCACGATGCACGTACAGTGGGCCAACTGTTTTCTCGTGTTTGTTTTCGAGAAACTTCATATCGGTTGTTAGACTTTTAAGGCTTTCAGCTTATTGAAATACAGTTTTCCGTAAACACTCCATTGATTTAAGTGCGTCTTGTCAGTTCATAATGTTTGAACCAATTACTTCCAAATTTTTGCCGACATGAATGATCTTTATAATTCAGACCATTCTAAGCGTTATTTCATAACCCTAACTACATCTAAGTGAAGACATTTGATTTAACTCCGCTGCCTCTTCTCTCATCACTTACTTAACTCGACTTCCATGCAAACCGGGTCTTCCTGACATTTCACTAACCACAACACAAAATTTTCGGTTTAAATCAATTCAAGACCACAGTGGGTGAATTTTCGGCTGTTTACATGCTCATATCGGCAAATGGAGAACAATCAACTAATCGTAATTAGGCTATACAGTAATGATAATAACAATGGTCGTGAACCACATGGTAAAGTTGGAGAACGGTCACACATGGTATCACTTTGGAACAAATCTAGTGATTCAGTTTCGTGGCTATTCCAAAGGTAAAAAAGGCTATGTTTGTGTAGTTAAACAACGAATAGCAGCAAAGGAGTAAAACCTGGAAAGTGCAAATAAATGTTTTCATCGAATCTGATGGAAGATGTAGAAATACGTTTGAAGAGAGTTCATTAAAGAGTGGCTTGTGGTACAGAATCTCGTACCAAGCGAACATCACGGCAAGAGTTACAAAACAAATTAACCCATTGTTTAAGGGACATGCCTCTGCAGCTGAGTAGGCGTTTTAGGGATCTGGCAAAACCCTTTGTCAACCTAACGAGAAAAATAATTAGTGAACAAAGCATCAAATCGTAGAGCACGCAGGCCTTGATAAATCGACCGACCAAGTGGTGTGGAACAGCGGGAGGGATTAAGCATAGGGCACGAAACGAGAGGCTTTGAACTTTATTGGAAACGTCAGTAGCATGAAGTGATCTCAAGCCAATTTACAGAAATGTTAAAAGGACGAAGCCGAGGTAGGGGGTTTGGTATCTACGTGAAACGGGTGGTACGTACTACAGAATTCATGGGCGAAAATATTACGTCAACACAGTTAGCGTTGTTGAAAGATAAATAACACTAATTCTGACTGGTAATTAAACGTCTCAGTAATTTCAGTATCCTTTATCTTCTTCATATTCCCTGAATCTACTTCCTTAAATTGCTTCTACTTGATTCGCTGGAGCTGTGATTAGGTAGAAAGCTCGGAATTCATTTGTCCGCTCCCATAAATCGCAATGTACAGTTATGCTTTTCTGACTATACACGTAAGAAATACGAAGGGACAAACATCATACTGCCTTAGTCTACGACAGTAATCGTTTGCAAAAAAAAATCCTTGTAAATAGCGATGAAGATTGCTTGCTGTTCCATTTTGATCACATTTTGTCTATAGTTGTTCGAAAAAGTGGAGCTTTAAATACTTTTTTGAAGGTAGTGGCTAGCACCTCCGCACCTGTTTCCATTCCTTCTCAATTTCACTCTGATGCACAACGTGAAAGCATGCAGCTTCTCATTCCTTCATATAAGCAAATGCTGTGTATTTTCTCTCTCTTACTAGGTTGTCTTATGTTTCAACTAGTACTGGCGAAAATGTGAATCATGCTCTCAGCTCGTAACGCAAAGTTCGAACCATGTCTGTGTTGCCTCACTTGACTTGTGAAAGTACAGCCATCACTGTGTGCATAAACCACTTTGAAACTGAGATGGAATTGTGGTTTGATCCACCGCTTGCTACGAGATTAGTGAAGGTGCAAATTGGATGGATGATCACCCAGTGTGGAGAATTGAAGTAGTTCGCCAACGGGTTGGCCGCTGTGGGTCCGAGTCGTCCCATGGGCTAAGATCGCCACGGATCACAAAGCCAGTGGCTGGAGACGTTACGTGAAATGACGGCGAATGGGACTCAGTGACGTAAACGTTATTGCTTTTTGGCCGATTTGCCTGTGAAATGAGTGCATTTAGTGAGGCGGGACAGTGAAAGTTTTCTTGCCTAATGACGTCTTACTTTCAGTCATAGCTCAGTTGTCTATTTGCAAGGTGTAGATAACTTGATGTCGAATGATGAGACATAGACATGGCTACTTCTTCAGCACTTTGGTCCATTCCCCCTCTCTCCTTATTTCTTCCACCTTTCATTAAAGGATGTTTTATCTTCATGGTTGTACAGCAGTTAAACATCGATGAGATTCGCTGATGTATTGTTGCATATGATGATGACTAACAATCGCCGTCATGAAATCTGTCATCGAACCAGGTCCCCTGTTTCGTGCAACGGTTCGTCTGACTATAAAAACGAACAATTGTGAAATCCACAACATAGCAGACAAACTTTGTTTACATTGCTCAAAGTAGCCCTTAATGGCCGTCCGGAATTTTCATGATGCGGTATCCGTTCAGTTGTTACATCAGGGAGTGTGCGATGAACTTCTCGGTCATTTTCGGGCTTGACGACTGTTTTCAGTGTTCTACTTGTGATGTAGTGACGAGATTTCAAAAATAATTGCATGGACAGTTGATGTTTTAGTATTGCTGGAACAACTGCAATTTCTTCTGATAATGCTGGTTTATTCATAACAAAACTACATAGCACCACTAGATGAGTTAATACACACTTTGCTTAGTATGGTGGTGTGCTGCCCTACCTAAACTGTAAAAGTATTTGTTCAGAAGAAGGGACTTTTCGAATAATGAGAATAAGATACTCTAGAAACATTCCGTGGCATGTTTCGCCTAAAACAGTTATTGCAAAATACCTCCACCTATCGAAGGGCTTTTGTAAAGACGAGTAAACAAGAAGTTTAACTTAAATATTGCTTCAAATCGTTACATTTGTGTAATGTAGCGCATGACCGTGAAAATGTGTTCTCGATAATCTAAGACCGAATTTTTTCAACCGACTAACGGTTTTCAACACATTCGTGGTCAATAATCATTGAAAGAATCCTGATCAGCTATCTGGATTACTACACAGAAGTTTTAGAACTGGTCTACTTTATATTGCAGAATTCGTGTTACATTAAAAATGCCGTAGGTATTTGAAATATAGCATTCCAATGAGTCAAGGAATGCCCGTTTTTTAATATATTGCATTCGCGAGCGGATGCAAATGGCTGTAACCAGTTTTACTCAGGGTCTATCAGAAAACTTGATATCTTACTAGACATGTTTCACTTTAAAGGTAAAATTAATGATTGATTTCGAACTATGAGTTCAACCCTTGTGCTTCCCAACGAATAACAACCCAGTCGTGATAATCTTGCATTGTTCGAGCAGATGAACTTTTTCGTTCTTCCTTCGTATTTAGAATGTTCCACTGTCTTTTTCTATTCCACCGGTACACTTTTAGCTCGATTGTTTGTTTGCTGAGTGTGGCCTCCTTAATGGTGTATTTTCGAACATAGACGTAACTCTTTCTAGTAAGTGAATTTTCTCTTTCCCCTTCTTTGTCTTTTGTCTTCTTGTAAAGGTTTTACTTTTTACTCAGTGTTATGTGACGGTTGAGCACAAATGAGGGCCAATAATGTATTGCTGTCTATGGTGTTGATTGTGACGTCAAGACGAATGCTGCTTACTCTTTCCCATAAGTTCATGCTTACTCACCTACCTTTAGTTCAGCAACATAGGATTTCCCTCACATTGAAGCTAATCACTCTGCAATTTGTTTGGTCATTATGATGTACGATGTCCAACACTAGGTGAATGCTTGAACAATGTTCTTCGTAATGTATTGTCAGCTCTTGCTAAAAAGTTCTTCTGCGGCCATTTTGAGTGCCTTATTTCACGAAACTTGCAGACTGCTTACTCCCTACATTAACTGAACTCTTCATAGCAGATTACTGCGCGTTCCGGTAGATCTGTTAAAGTGCCCCAATAGTTTTATTTCCCGTGTTAATAGCCCGAGAGTGTAGTCTTTTCCTAGGAACCGTCTGGATGAGGTTAGTAATCATTTATCACTNTCTCACTTACTTATACTGATTCTTTTGTCACACGTCCCCACTGACTGGCATTCACTTAAGTACCAAAAACCATTCGGTGCAGCACATATTATTTGTATCGACTACTTTTGGAATTAACCTACGCCGGTTCTCGTCGCTGCAGTTTTCCGCTGTGACACGCAGTTTCCAAATAGTACGCGTACACATGTAGCACATTATTTTTAACGAATCTTTCCAACGTTTGACACCAATCAGGCTCTTATATGTGGTTTCACTAGCACCAGTTTGCCCTTACTTGCAAATGAATTTTACTCTCTACTCGCTTGATGATTTTGCTGTCTGACCGTGTTTTATCAGACTTGTTCAAGTTTTACTGGTTCACCTACGGTGACGGTTACATGCAGTAACAGAATGGGCATGAATTCACGCCAGCAGAGAGTGCAGTGCACTGTCCGTTGGTTTTTGGAAGTTATAACTTAACGAAGATTATAAAGAAACATCCGGATTAGAAGCTGACGCCCTCATCCACGAAACGCGCGATGGAGACCAGATTTGTGATTAACCCTGTCAAGTCAGCCATCGCTTTGTTAAGCAATTTTACCCTTAGACTATCGGTACTCTCAGGAGCTGTAGTGACCGTAAGTCACACCACAGTTAACTCATCCGTGTTCAAAATATGCCAACGCAATCGATGTGGCTGTCATGTAATTGTCTCTGTTTGAATGCAGTACATTTTCCAGAGTCANTACACTTTTAGCTCGATTGTTTGTTTGCTGAGTGTGGCCTCCTTAATGGTGTATTTTCGAACATAGACGTAACTCTTTCTAGTAAGTGAATTTTCTCTTTCCCCTTCTTTGTCTTTTGTCTTCTTGTAAAGGTTTTACTTTTTACTCAGTGTTATGTGGTTCACCTACGGTGACAGTTACATGCAGTAACAGAATGGGCATGAATTCACGCCAGCAGAGAGTGCAGTGCACTGTCCGTTGGTTTTTGGAAGTTATAACTTAACGAAGATTATAAAGAAACATCCGGATTAGAAGCTGACGCCCTCATCCACGAAACGCGCGATGGAGACCAGATTTGTGATTAACCCTGTCAAGTCAGCCATCGCTTTGTTAAGCAATTTTACCCTTAGACTATCGGTACTCTCAGGAGCTGTAGTGACCGTAAGTCACACCACAGTTAACTCATCCGTGTTCAAAATATGCCAACGCAATCGATGTGGCTGTCATGTAATTGTCTGTGTTTGAATGCAGTACATTTTCCAGAGTCAATTTTACTGTGTGTGAGTTAATACAGTGGTTGTTATTCATACTAATCCACCTCTCGGTGGACTGACTGGCAATATGGGCCACCTTTGGACTCCTGATATTTTAATATTAGCGTTACTCAAGCTTCAAAGCGGATCATGGATTATAGCCGTACAATGGACACCATGGTTCGGTCGCCAGCTACTCATAACACCTGGACCGCCCTGTGCGAACTGGTACGGGCCTGATTATTCACCGTAGGTATGCGAATGACATGCATCTCACTAACGTGCATGGCCAACCATATAGTCTTTCCCCATTGTGATTGTCGTACTATTTATCTCCAAAGATGTACACTGATTTGAATCCTGTCTTAATGAACTACTGATTGCATTCAGGACGACTGTCTTGTCGGTGGTTATTGCTCACTTTCACAGTTCGAGTCCATTCTATCATTCTTGTTATTCACGATGCGAAAGCCTAAACTCTACTTCCATATCTGTTTCCATTTTGGGCACAAGATTATCCATTACGTGCTGAAGCAAATCACTTTGGTGCATTAGAATTTCCACCTTAGATTCTTGGACGTGACGGCAAGAACGCGATTGGCCCAACTAACCGTAAGGGACGACCAATCTTAATTAGGGTGTTTCGCATTGGCTACTTTGGTAGGGGAAGTGGTTAGGGTTATTCGAGGGGTGTCAACGGATTTGCTTAATGAGAACGGGGTTAGCGGCCAAAGTGGAGCACAGATCACCTGACCCTGTTCCTACTAATTCATCAAACCGCTGACCGTATTGGTTCTTTTGGCAGGTAAAGGGTTGCAAGTGGTTAGGGGTGTCTGTGAATCTCACGTCCAATAGGCGTGCGCTTTGCGGTCGTGGTAGACTTCGAGCTGTGATGTGAGAGTGAACCAGTTTGTCATAGTACTAAAACAGTCATGGTCGCCATGGCTGAGGTGAATCGAACCAAACCAGTTGGGTTATTGTGTCATCTTGACGTCGATGTTGCACTGCGAATGGTTTGGCAAAGAGGAATACGGAAGATCCACACAGCGACATTTGATACTCTAAAACCTCTTTAGCCTTTTCTACCGTTATGAGGTAGCAACGTACTATGAACTTCGTTCAGTGACACTCCTCACCCCGTGGTCGCCAGGTTAGATTGAGAAAGAAGCCTGTGTCATCACCCAGTATCACTCATTAAACGATGCCCTGGCAACTCAGTCTAATATTTGATTGACCTCACTTGGAGTTAGCATCTAAATTCAACAATATTAAACAAACCGGACGCGAGGATCAGTCGGAACGGTACTGGGATGGGCGTTGTAAACAAAGAAAGACAACTTTGAAAGGACTATCAAACCAGTCTACTCTATATTTCACTGTACTCTAAGACAAAATGATGGACAGAGTGATTTTCAGCATTCAGGTAGCGTAGGACATACATTTCACTACACACCCTAATAGTCCAAACAGTTGGTCAGGGCCAGTTTGCACAGACTAGCCAGCTCAGACCCAACATTCAAAGGCTTCGACAATCGACTAGATGCATCTTTACATATATGCACACGGTTCACTGTATCGACTGGGTTGTAGTGCCATTGAAGGAGCGATCAACTACTGTAGAAAAACGACATATCGTGAGATTCTAATAGTTCACTCACTATTTTCAATCGCGAACATAGAACATTCGTTTATCTAAAGTATGTGGGTAGCTCAGTTGTCATCAACCTTCCAAACCAAGCACGGAAAATCTTACGTAATCTAGGCACGTTCACAGGTCAAGCATTAGTTTAATCAGGGTCAACGTCCAAAAAGTAGGAAGTACAAAATCAATTTGTGGTTGCTCTGAATAGAGCATTCTTCGTTCACTGAGAGGATGTGGGCTTACTTTTGTGACCCAAACTTTTCAACGTTCATCGCCTGCATACAGCATCGTTCGACATGACGAACGAAGCTAGCACAGTGGTCTCCGGTGACGTCGCACATAGCAGAAATGACCACTCTTTCCAGGGCACGCATTCTCCACTCCTGTTGAATTTGCACACCCTGAAGATCTCCGCTTATTATTGTCTCGTTGTGCTTTTGCAGTTGTCTTTCAACTCTTGCTTTCACCATGCTCCAGACATTCTCAATTGGATTCAACATTGGTGAATAGGGTGCCAATCGTGAGATTTGTCCTTCATTGTATAAGTCATCAACAAACACACTTACCGAATCGGTGTGACACGGTGCGTTGTCNTGATGAATTAGTAGGAACAGGGTCAGGTGATCTGTGCTCCACTTTGGCCGCTAACCCCGTTCTCATTAAGCAAATCCGTTGACACCCCTCGAATAACCCTAACCACTTCCCCTACCAAAGTAGCCAATGCGAAACACCCTAATTAAGATTGGTCGTCCCTTACGGTTAGTTGGGCCAATCGCGTTCTTGCCGTCACGTCCAAGAATCTAAGGTGGAAATTCTAATGCACCAAAGTGATTTGCTTCAGCACGTAATGGATAATCGCTCTTAGCGATACAGCACAAATGAAGTATAAACCCAATGCTGTCATTAACAGCAAAAGCGCATATTCTGAAGTCGCGTTTCACAGTCGGTACACAGGAGGTTAGTGGGGAGGCAGAATTTTTTTTCTTCAAAAACTGGCATATTAATCCCGGATTTTTTGCATACTTGTAGATAAAATCTAGTTATATTTTCTTGGTGACAGCACGTTAATTCCTTTTCAGTCAGACTTCTGTATGTAAATACTGGATGTCTTCTCCGCTTTTGTTTCCCACACTTCCTATTATCCAAAGTGCTCCCGATCACAGAGTTTTTTACGGAACCTCTTCCCCACTCGGCGGTAGCACGCCCAATCATGCGATTGCCCGTATGACTTATCGAATTGGACAGGTAGGAAGTGTAATTTTTCGGGGCTACTTACTAGTAGTAAGTAGTGAAAACTTAATTGCTTTGTCAACAGAGAACCCACAGTGACCGCTTGATTCAGCCCGACCAACTTACCATCATCAGTTACTACTGTTCAAGTCAACCGGTGTAGGTCAACCTCCGATACTTAATTCTCGACCTTAGTCAATTCATGGTGGATAGTTCCTCAATGATAGTTCCTCAATGTTGCACCTGTGCGAAACTGTGGATGCGAAACTGAGTGCCATTTAAGTGTAGTTTGCTGCCACTAGGTAAATCCGTCGATCTGCATGGTGGTATACCCTCTTTAGTGTAGACTTCCTACCCTAAGCAGCCAAACGACTTAATTTCTGTGTAACAGGACAGTGTTCTTCAGTGGTATCTCAGTGAATCTTCAGGTACACGGTTACCTACGAGATGGTACAGAGTTCATAGCACTGGGTCAATCGCATTCTGGAAGGGCATAAGCGGCAGATGATCTCTTGTTCGAAAGGCCCCATTCCGTGGATCCCATTGAATTATTCAGAGTGGATGGACTTGGTAGCATCGCATGCTTCTTTGAGAATGACTTTTGGTTATCATCTATAACAGGAATTTTGCGAACTGCAGGCCTGAGCTTCCGTTGCAAATCCGACACTTCGCTAGCTCGGCTTCTCATACGATTTCTACTTACTTACTTACCCCAATATCTGTTATGACGTGATATTGTGTGAACTCGGGCCACACAGCGGATATCACAAAATTGGTCACATTTCCCTAGCAAGTTTTCATCACTTCATGTCTACGCTAAAAATATTCTCGGATGGTAAGCTCCCTTCTACGTTTTGAGCCCACCACAAATTGGAAGAGGACACTTTTAGAAAACAGCGCTCTAGAGTACGCTGGAGTCCACTAAGTAGAGGATGTGTACTTCTAAGCCCAGTTGAGAAAGAGTTCTGTTCTGTTACAAAAAAGAAAGCCGGATAGAAGCCAATCTTTATTGTCCACACTTGAATCTGATGAAACATGCATTGTTACGTTTAAGACAATAGGCTAATGTTTAAATGATACGTGGAAGTTTGCTACTAATTAT
The DNA here is from genome assembly GCA_008508345.1 of Paragonimus westermani. Classification (NCBI taxonomy): domain Eukaryota; kingdom Metazoa; phylum Platyhelminthes; class Trematoda; order Plagiorchiida; family Troglotrematidae; genus Paragonimus; species Paragonimus westermani. The sequence goes on from QNGE01002970.1 coordinate 91,611, forward strand.
AAACGAGTTCTTAATTAGTAAGTGGTAATTTCGCTACTCAAATTGTATGCAGTTTTTGACAATGATTATAGCTCGGTCAATCATTTGTCGCAGCCTTTTGATTAAATTTCACATTTCCCATCAACCATTACATTTCTCGAGATGGACTAACCATAGTGAATTTCTAGCGTGAGAATCATCACTAATGGATGGTCGACTAAGATAAGCAAAAGTGGACAAGCAAATTGGATTCCTGTGTACCTACCTTGTTGTATCCGAACATCAGGTAGACCACCGTACATGAGATCCCGAACAGAGTCAACGCAATGGATAACACCACGAACAAAGCAGTGCATCGCGTGAAATCCACACAAGTGCTCAAGGCAATGAGAGAAACAAACAGACATGTGGCTGCTGTGATCACAAGTGTGATAAGGACCGAGATGGTTTTGTAAGAACAAGTGATTGCGCCGGACAGATAAGAAAAAGCCAAAGTCTGTAAAATACAACCAAAATTAGATGCCTGCATTGTAACACATTAAAGTCAGTTCTGAAAATATAAATAATAACAGTTTGTCTAGCCTGTTATGTAGCTTACTCAGATCTGGAAGTATTCTAACGTATCTTGAAAAACACTGCAGATATGCGAAAGCAAACTGAGAGAAGTGGCTGAACACAGCAGTATTGACGGACAATTCGTACTAGTAGTCCACAAAGTGTTAGAACACGGACTAAAGCAAAAATAATCGGGAAATGCGGAACAGCTTTAACAGCAAAGCTCTGCCACCAGCTTAGGGTGTGGTATGAGGAGAGAGTAGCGTGAAAGATATGAAAAACGGGCCTGAATTAGTGATGAAAGGGAATGGGAAGTTAGAAAAGATGCTTGAAAATGTTATGGTCTATGATCAGAAACATACACCACAATTGGGACTTCAGTCTTGAAGTAAAAATGGCAAATTAATGCCTGTTTCAAGGTCAAGGTTTTACCCTCCTCCCCACGGTCATAAAGCATTCTGTCTCGTTTAGTCGAGTACAGCTGACGGCGACAAACATCGATAGGCCTGTGGTTTACAGTCACACCCTACCTCATCTGCCTAATGGGCAACAGACTGTTTTTACGCAAGGATCAACTTTATATGCTTTCTGTTACAAACTTGGGGAATACTGTGGAGCAGTTTTCCAGCGACAGGTTGCACCACAATTAGGCAGAATTACAAATTCTAGCAAATCTTTTACAGCAGGGGAATCGCACTTAAGTAGCAAACCATCAGGTTACGTACTGCTCTACAGGTAAGCGAGCTTCCTGCCGGTAGCTTAACTAACACCTTTAAAACTTATTTTAGGCTCACAGAGGGACCAAAAGTTCTGCAAGAACGATTGCTGATATGTTCGCTGGATTTTCGCAGTCTATGCTGAGCGGTTGTGACTGGCAAACAAAAAGCTAGTCAGTCACTACCAAAGCTATTTAATCATGATGATGGTTAGTCGTGAGGCCTGGTGATGACAGACGACTAACTGACATCCCTAGTACATGGCGAAATAGCTAATCTGTGCATTTTTTCAGGGCCGGTCATATGAACTTATGTAAACCTCATTACCAAATAATTTTTGATACCCCCCATCTCACTGGCGGAAAATCTGTAAACGACTTACATTCTCTAGTTTGAGAGACCATCATCCGCAAGTGGAAAGTGAAAAGTCTCTCTAATGTGCTTTACAGACGCTACCCTTCAGGTGTATCTGTATCACTGGAGGTGTCTCACATGGGTGAGCGTCGTCCAGAATTTGAAGATGAAAACTTCCATTTCAGTTTCTTCACACCCGTTACTGATTCTGCTTCCCAGGTGCGCAACTTCATTACATGGTGTCGACTCCGCGTAATAAAAACAGTCTTCCAGAAGTACTTTTAGTTTCGAAGCCGTAGTTTACTCCCCAAAGTACTTAGAAGAACAAGAGATATTGTCTCACGTTAACTGCGCTAATTTGGGAATTGTATACACGGAGTAGAAGGCTAAACCTTTATTCCTTGAGTACAGCAGACAGTCCCTCCCCCTATGACAAAACTGAACAAAAATGTTGCTCTTGGTGCCGAATATGCTCTGAAGTTCCATGTTGATTCCAACCCGAGTGGACATATAAACATACAGTCCCGACAGTAAGTTTACACACTTCAGTGTATATCCGCACTTAAACCGCTCCAGAGGTATAGATCGGTCCGCTAAATCAAACAAACTTAGTCAAAAAATGGTACTGTTGGTCGGCGGCACTTAAGGTGTTGCTTCAAAATTCAATGAAGAATGAGCATTGTACTTACATGTCCTCGTTCAGGCAGAAACGTTCCCTGCATTTACTTGGTGTATTTCCCCCATGCTGTAGTGCGGATATGAAATATGATGGATGCCAGAACAACAGTTGTAACTGAGATCAACCTAGATTGCCCGTAAATTTCTCAAGAGCTTCTGTTCTTAAATGCAATAATTATGGTCGACTGACCCCAACGTAGAGGGATGCTCTCAGTTTCTCATATAGGTTGGAACAAGTGTTTTGAAACCTTGATTAATGTCTCTTGGGTTTGCTTTGAATTCATGGTCGCTAGCTTTACAGTATATGGGAATTGAGAGGTGATCGCTCTCCTTAGTTCGCATAGGCTGTTCTAAGTCTATAGACCAAAGCAAGATAAAGTAGACATGTATAGGTAACACAATAGAAGTGGAAGCTTTTAAACTGTGCCGCATTATGTTATATCCTGAAATACGACATGTGTAACTTCCGATGGATAAGCGTCCTAACTGTTGAGCTGATATTTTCATTGACAAGAAATCTTTGAATCAGTGTGTTCGTGAGCCAAAAGCCACCTCTATTTTCGGGTCAGCCAAGTCTCTCGACTAGCAAGCAAGCTATGCTTATTACTGTTATTATGACTTTTAATATTTTATTGAAGTTGAATGCGACTCATATTCCGTAGCAGTCTTCACAGCCAGATAGATTCGCCAGAAAGCCTGTCTCTAAAAGGAGCACTAAACTCAAGTTTCGCACTTGTTGAAGCTCGTCAGGAGTGCAAATTCGTACCACGGCCAGACTCAAGAGTCCGATCACACTTTTCGTGAGGCAACCGTGTTGATTAGTGTGCTATTGTCCCCAAATTAGACACGACTTAATCATAATATGGGAGCACTCAACCACACTCGCTTGTGGGTGATAAAGCTTAGATTGCCCGATCGTCTTCAGAAGACAGTAACTGTCTTGTTAACTTCAATCGATAACCCCACGACTTTGAATTCTTAACCAGGTCGAAATCTTCGGTCTTGATAAGCCTGCTTGGAGATAATTTAGACCACTGGTGATTTGTCGGGGGTTCACTAAATTTCTAGTTGAAACTTACTCATAGTTGATCGTAGTCTTTGGATTCAGATGGATTACTATTAGTATTGTTAATGTTTATTAGAGGTCCAATTGTACAAACTCTGGGATTCAACTGCACTCGAACGAGCACCAGAAACAGTATGCTAGAATATAACAGACGTTCTAACCACCGAACCAATTATCTACGTCGGTAACAAAGAAATTTCGCACTTGGACTCAGTTACCCACGGAACCCACTGTGTCCTATGAAATCCATTACGTCACTGAACCCATATTAGACATGACCAAATTATCACTACTACCAATCACACTCGCTGGTGGGAATTACTGACGTTGCTTGATCCCCTTAAATGAAGACAGTAACTGTCCCCGTTAACTTCAAACTACAAGACCACGGTTACAACTTCTCACTACGTTGAACCCGCAGAAGTCACTAAACTACTTGAACGATGTTTTGATTGCGTATAATTAGCGAGGGTTTTTAAGGATGTGGGATGAAAGTCACTCATGAATTGTTAAGAACGATTGCCATATGAGAAGTCGGCCGGAGTTCAACCCCAGATTGTATCAACGACGTGCACCATGTTTGAACGAAACTCGAGCTTGATGAATTATTTTTTAAAGCAGCTGGATAGGAAGTCTATACGGATACGAGATTTGTGACTGATCATCACTGTGTTCCAGCTTAAATCGATCAAAGTCTCCTACTATTTATCAGTATTTCGATTGTTATTGCATGAATCTGAAAACAGACGGTATGTATTACTCTTAGATTCTTATGGAGGTTCCTGCTCAGCCTCTTCACGTAAACTTCCACTAAGAATGTGCTGTCCAACAGCCATCAGCTTCCCAGGTTTTCAAGGTGTTCGACGTTTTTGCACTGATGTTGTTTCCTTCCGCAAGTCGCCGTGTATGCTGTTTAATCTGTTTTGGGTTTCAGGTTTAACATCTGCTGAGGCCTGAGAAGTTTAAAATATCTGGCTTACCACCCGAGTCAGTTTTGCATGTTTGATTTATTGCCGGCACGGTCACTTTCAACAGTCAGCCCTTACGGTTGTCGTTTCGTAAAATTAGAAGAAAAGCAACAACGTACCAGCGCTCCAAATGAATTAAAGCAATTGCTCCAAAAGGATCGATAGCTCTGGGAAGAACCAGGTCACTTCAAACTGACAGCTATCTTATCCGTCTGAAGATAGGCCTAATCCGAGGATGTAGAACGCCAACTGGGCCAATGATGGACAAGATGTGTGGACTACCGCTTCATCAAAAATGTCGACTCCCAGCTTTGTTTGCAAGCAGTAACATGCACGGTTGACTCAATGGATGCCGTTGTATAAGAACTTCGTTTAACAACTTCTCCAACTGACTGGTTGTTAATCAGTCACCTGTACGAACGACAACAGTGCACAGGCTAACGGGTTGCACATTCTGCAATAATGTGCATTAACCAATGCAAACTGCTGTAACATTACTTCCGTCGCTCACTTCCTAGCAGAACCGCGGCGATTTACAGTAGATTTTTCACACACTCAGCTGTCTTATTTTGTTGACGATTAACAAACAGCGGTGGCGACCACATATCAAGAGTTCGTGTGTGGTTTGTAAGTAACAACTAGAGCACGCTTCTATCTGCTGTATGAGATGCTTTCAGGACATCCGGGATACAACCAACGTGGGTGCTTTTAGACAGCAACAGTAGTTCAACAGCATACGGTTCGGTAGACGATCGCTGATGAAACAGTTTTCTGGATGGAATGCGACTTGGTTCTCCATATTCAGCTATTCACGAGTTCGAACAAAGATGACGGATGAAATGGTTGTGACCAACTTGGATACTACGGCAATAATACCTACGTTCCGCAAGATTTTCCTGTCGGTTTTCGCAGACCAGTAACCAAACTCGCGGAATCATCGTCATCTAAATCAATCCAGCCGCTCTTCTCGCAACCGTAGATTAAATAGTTGAAGCTAATTGCTATTGTTCTGCAGCGTACTTCACCTAGAGTAGTGTGTTGATGAAACAACCGACCTTACCAAAGAAATGTCTCATTGAATGGTAACCCGTGAATTTAAAAATTATGACAACCACCAACGCTATATCACTAGTGTGAGTATACTGCGTCAAATTCTTCAAGGCAGCATAATGTGAAAGTATCTGAACATAAGCATTAATCTAAGTGGCGAATTTTGTTCGAAATTTTTCGTGTTTGTTATCGTGAAGTGAAACCCATTTGTTTACGTAAATAAGATCATTATGTATCTCTTGATTCTAAACGGTATATACACAACAACAACTCGTTAAACAGTGAAGAAAATTCGTATGGGTTTATTTTAACTTACGAACAGCAGCAGAGCCAAATAGTTTCCCGGAAAAGTTCTCCGTACATGTTGACAACACACCAGAGTGAAGTAGACGGCAAAAAACACTCCACTAAAGAATAGGTAGTTTATCTAGTTATTCACAACTTGGCCAGAACGCTTGCCAAACCAAACTTACTAGGAAAGGTAGGCGAATATGGGGTGTTGTTTAATCCACAGGCATATAAACGGTCTAGATTGAACATGTAAGATAGAACATGAATACAGGTTCAGTTTACTCACATGAACATGCACAGTGTGGTGAAGCCACCAGTTGAGATCAACTGAGCGAAAAGAGTGAGGTAAACCTGAATGAAAAACAGATGG
>QNGE01002971.1:0-83219 GCA_008508345.1 Paragonimus westermani
TCCTCATCGGATTTCACAATGGAATATGAATTGTTTGAGAATGGCATATTACTAAACAGTTTCTGCAGGACCTACGAGAGATGAGGTATTAGATGTACTGTGAAAATGTAGGTTGCTGAATGACTTCACTATGCTTAATCGGGCTCTATGTGTGGCACCTCAATGATTGATTTCAATTAGATGAGTATAATCCACCTCTTTAATCACTGGTGGTCAAGACTGTTGACTAGCCCACGCATGCCAGGTAAACCGTCAAACACCGTTCGATTAAGATAACTGGATTGTGCTACTTGTCTCAACCTTACCTCGTCAAGGCGCTTCGTTCATATGTCGTACTTGCATTGCCTACAAGGCGACAAAAACAACGGCAGTCCTAGACAGTATATCTAGTGGACGGGAGTGATGTCACAGCTAAACCTAGCCCATGGTGATTGATTGGCCAGTAAACTAGCCACCATACTGTAAGTCCGTCAGACGTATCTATCCAAATATATAATTCCTTTAAATAATTGTACTGATCGATAATTGACTTATCGAAATGATGCGATCACGAGTATCTTACTGCTCATTGCTGTTTAATTTATGTTAGCTGTAACCCAGTCCTCATAATCCCCTACCATAGTTATAAATGCCTATGCCTAACAGTGTTTTTGATATCTCTATGTTCTCCTACTGCCTGCTCCAGGGTGTCTAAGATTTTAAGTGTTAGGTGTGAGTCCAAAATACCGCGTGTTGGACTAGGCATATTACACTGAATATTTTCAGTGAACACGTAGGGAATGGAATGGCTTTCATGTAACTAAGCAAAAAAGAAACGGATTTTATGTCGGCACATGAAGTACCTCTAATCACTGTCTAATCAGAACACTTAACGTATCGTAAGGGTTTCTCGCTAGTTTGATTGTGGCTGGCACATATGCAGTTGTAAAAGTCGGTCAAAATTTTTCTCAATGTCAGTGTTTTTGTGCACCGTATTTGTACTTTAGACTAACCGCATACGTTCTGATGAAGCATGTTAACTAACCTTCTCTCACACCATACGGTCCTGTTGAAACCCATGTAAAAATTTCATTCTCCACTTTCTCTCACTTGAAGCAACATACGATGAACTGTGTAGGTGGGATAAGAACCAAAAGGAGTCAGGTAGCTTATACGGCAACAAGAAGTTAGGTGTTGTGAGTTGAAAACAATTCATTTGTTTCCATCAGTTGATTGCGTAAAACAACCACGTATGTATGTTCAATATATGGCCACGAAATGATTAAGGAGCGCACGTCACATAGGCACGTGATAAGTTACTATAAACACTAATTGTCGCAACAGTGGGATTAGAATTGCCACCAATCTTAACTAATAGAAGGCCAGTGTGTGACGCTTTGGTAACATTGCTTGGGACGATGTGAACGCTGTGGTTTTGATGACGCAATGAGGCCGTGAACGACGTGGAAGAGTTAATCGCATGACATTGATTTTCTGACCAGATTTTCCGGATTTTTGTTCGGGCGTGTAGATGACAATCTATGTTCTCTCGTCGTACGCGCCATCTGCTTGAGAATATACTTTGTCTTCTGGTAACATTTCTTTGCCCGATTTGTCAACGCATGCTTCACCATAACTGTAAGTGAACCAGTAAGTGACACGGGGACAAGAGAATACCAGAAAAGAACGATCAGGACAGCAGAAAGTGTCTCCGTGATGTTGAGTAACACATGGCAATCCGCCCTGGGACAAACGAAACCGCTGTCTGACTTCAAATTTTGAAGTACGTCGTTAGCATTGTCGTGCTCTGCGTAATGAAGTCTTCAGCTGTCTGTGAGTAATCAAAATAACACTCCAAGAGTTTGGGGATTTTTTGTGAACTTTTAGCCTGGAAAGAAGTCACAGTTGGGAATACATCGATTGGAATTAAAAGGACACACATTTTATCTACTCTCGAGGCGAGTAGCGACATGAACACCACTCAAGAACGTGGCTGGAAGTTTACATACAGTGGTTCAGTCGTGCTTAATCTGAGGCAAACGACTTGATGGTCAAAACGATTGCCTGATGAAAGCTTAACCGGAGTTCTAGTCCTGGTCGTGACAATGATATGTACTACCGGTGAGCTTCAGCGTGAGCGAAATGCGCATATGATGCCCCTGTTAAAAAGGATATGTATGCACAGTCCTCAAGAATGTCAGAACCACAATCCGTTGTGAATGCTGTCCAGTTATATCCAATGAAGTTTAATGCATCACGAAAATTTACTGTCATATACAACAGAACACTTGTGAATAAAGACTCACCGTCAGCTGGCTGCAGTTTCGCGTGCAACTCACAAAAATAACCTCTGAAGTGTAAAGCAACCCATGTCAATCACTTACAGAATTGGAACTCTGTTTTTCTCGAATGAGATCAGTATGTTTTACCGGCCGCTGAGCGGAGTTATGGTACACTGAGTCATCCATAGCGAATATGGACCTTAGTTGAATACTGGTTCCGTGTAGTTTTGGTAATCCTGTGAATTTTGCTTTCCCCGTTTCCGTCGGCTTTGTTTATGAATACATCGGTTCAGTTACATAGCCAGGCAATGTATGGAGCAGTGTTCTACTCGATATTTGTCATACACCTAGAATCTTGTCGGTTGCTATTCGCTGTCGTTGAAATCTCGCCTGTCAACCAGGAAGATGTTCATTTTGGACACAGTGTCTCATTCAAGATAACAATACAAGCGCCTTTGCCTGTTACAGAAAAACTGCATATGAATGTTTGCAAATGCCCTGAAATGTCCTTAGACATGTTATCCGTTAGTGGGCAAACTTTCTCTCAATGCACATTCCATGCAATCCTCAAACCATCCTGACAGCCTTAGTTCATGTTGCCTTCAAAAAAGAACGCGTTATGTGACCAGTGTCACAGCATAAGTTTAGATGCTCACCGAAATTCAACTATGCGTTAACCTTGCTGAGCATGAATGGCGCATGCACCGTAGACGGATGGATTAGACTTTCTATGCGTACAGTGACGGAGACACTCCGACTGAACTTTGGAAGCCATTTCAGTAACCTGTCATTTGCATCCTTTATCCGTAATTTCTGGCCTGTGAATTCCACAGGAACAGCCTACACAGGAAACATGATACGGTCACCGCTGGAGAAGTGTAAATAAACGACAAATCTACGGAAGAAAAACCAAACAAACAATGTAAAGCACACACGTGTTAAGATGAACTGTTAACTTCATTTCCACTACTTTTTTAAAAAACAAAGTCCATTGTAATTTGCTAACTGACTCTGTGGGATGTTAGAATTATACGTTCTGTGTAAAAAGATGCGCAACTAATATTAAACCACATGATAATAGGGTTACATAAAGATTGAAACTTGAAAGAATAAGACAGAAACATGTTTTCACACTACACCTATTCAGTGACTTTCCGCCACCTATATGCCAGTGAATGGTGTGTGAATGGTGTATCGATAGTCAGTGTAATCGAAACGTCCGCGTGTCCCTTGATTTCACAGGTTTCGCAGTCGTTTCATCGATCAAGCTGTTTTCACCGGACCAACCGCGTGAACACCAAGGATCACAAAATGGTTTCCTTAGACGCAGCCAAGTTGTTCACAACTGTGCAGTTAAGAGATACTACTGATCATCTCCCCACTTACAATGAAAACAGACAACTTAGCGTTGGCACTCCCACCGCCTTATTCAAAAGAGCTATTATTGTTTTCCACCTAAAAGGTTCACTTTCAACTGAATGAAAAGCTCTGTAGGCAAAGCAATGGCGTAAATATGGGCTCCCCGTTGGGACAGTTGCTTCCCGATTTATTCATGGTCGAAGTGGAAACCAATGAACTACATCACATCGTCCACAACTTTTTCCTCTATAGGCGCTACTTGCATGATATTATCACTGATGCACGTTAACGAAAATACACAGTCTGTGCTAGCTGACTTCAGTCGTGCTTACCCTAACATCATATTCACTAGCAAATTAGAGACGAACTACCATGCATTATTTCTAGATGCTTCCATGTTTCGTACAATCTGTGAATCGATTCCCGGGTCGAATCATAGGAGGAAAACGTTGACCGGCCAGTGCACGCCGAAGTACACGCGGAATTTTGCTTGCTGTCTAACAAGCAGAATCCAAAAGGTATACGAGTCATTCAACGTTATTGTCACCAACTCATCATCGGGTAGATCAGTTTATGCTCTCAGATCCAAACATCCCTTCTTAAAGACGTGTCACCATTCTTAGCCAAATTGGACTACACTAGCCAGTTCACGTGTGAGCGCTCGAATGCTACATCAGCAGAAAGGACACACAAATGCGTCATCGTATAATTGAGCCTATTCCAAAATGGAGTGCGCGTCTGACAAGCCAAAAATGTCACAGCAGCTAAGGAAGAACACATGGGAGGGGCAACTGACTTCAGTGATTGTGTAACACATCTTGAATGTATAAAACCACCACCCTCGTCAATTAGCACTGTATCCTGAACGATTTGTGCATCTCGCACTAATTCTCAAAAGTTCTACTCTGCGTCATTACAAAGACTTTTCGTGCAGGGCTTTAGGATTACGAAATATTTTAGTTAGCCGAAGAAAAATGAGCCTTCATACTTTGTCTTGCACTGGTTGCCTGGTCAATCATCACTCTGTATCATGATGGCCCTAACTTATACGCATTTGCCTTAGAGATTAAAGCTTGAAAAAAAACGCTACGCTAATCAACGTTGAGATGTGATATGATGTCCATCTTGTATATACTGCCCTCCTTTTTTACTTCTGTATGTTTGATCAAAATTCCGCCCACCGGGTGCTTTTGGTGCTTACCATGCAACAAACCACTGAACTCCGAAATACCCAATAAATAAAGATGTTAAGTCAAGCTGTGTGCAACTAACTGAGCACATTACAGTTAGTAAAAGTGATATTAATTCACAATGACTTACTCCTGATTAGAAAACAAACAAAAGCAGATGACTAACCTTGTCGAATCCAAAAATTCACTGAGGGTGTTTAGTAACTAAACAAGCATTCTCACAGTACACGTTAAATGCTTATCGAAATAGTCATTACGGCGGGTCGGCAACTGAAAGTACTTATCGCCGAACACAAGAGGTACATGAGGTTCCTCCTAAATACGCATACCAATTACAGAAGCTAGAGAAGGAATCGGCCCTTACACTGCATGCACCTTCAGTGAACTACAACGTACTTTTTTTATGAAACACGAGTGATTCTCATGCCGAGCAACGCTATGCTGTGGCTCCACCATTAACATGCAACACGTTTGCGTTAATCGCAATGATAAAAAAACCCCATCTGCAGTGTGGATAAACAACTCCAGAAAGAAACGTGTGTTATCAACGTCAGTCTCACCCCAACTTAGTGGGCAAAGGATTAGACCAACCCGTTCAGATGCAGCGCAGACTGACCCAACGACCGTAAATCCCACGTGACCTCGGTTCCTTTGTAAATGGGATTTCGATTACAACACTCCAGATGAAGGCCACCTGATGTGGTTGGAACGTGGAGTATTACAACTTGCTCCTAACGTTGTGTTATTCTCAATCACTTTATCAATAACGAGAGTGCAACTCGTATGGGGATTTTATAGCTTGACGACAGCTTATTAAATGGCCCGAAATTTGTAAATTACTTAGTACGCACATCTGAAATCAAACAACTATACTCCAATCTTAATGGGAACACAGCCATATTTGTTTCGTTTATCGATTAAACTAGTGGATTTCTAGTCAAATGAAATTGAAAATGGAATTTTCTAAACTTTGTTTTGGTATAGTAACGTGCACGGGTTACCTTGATTAGAAAAAACCTAAGGGAACCGTAAGCATGGACTATGCTGTCACCGACGCAGTGAGGAGAATTGTTTCAGTTGTTACACTGACCTTTGAGTTCGTAGAGATTTTGAACAAACTACGTCATTAGGTACTAAGTTAAACTTCGGTAACAACCACAAATTCCATCTTCTTGGCCTGACACTTCAGCAACAGCTGAATGATATGTTCTGCATCCTACGTCACTACACAACAACTAACGTCGGAATTTTTTGGTATAAGCAACGTTTCTGTTTATTGAGGAAACAGTTATATATTGCTTGTGTACGATACTGTGACCAGAATAAATGTCAACAACAACCACTCAACGAATATAGCCACAATGCATTTTCTCAAAATGTGGAGGAAATTGGAATGATCAGTTAGCTGTCATGAACATATCAGATGGGGTTAATCCATGCTTTCCCTTTACATACTGTCAATGAGCTTCCTAACAACATTTCACGTTTTGCAAAGTTGAGGAAACTTCTCTTTAAACTGAGTAGCTTCATACAGTCTACTGGAAAAACTTTTATTGTTCCCCAAAGATACAGTGATTGTTGACCCAGCACATATATCTATAATACAGTGTTTCTTGCGCATTTGTTTGAATTTACATCACATACCGCCTGTTTTTCTCGTGCTTGGTCCTTTCTGAGTTTACTATGCGCCATTGGTTTTATGTTCACACTTGAATTGGAAGAGATAATGGCAGTGCTGATACCCTGTGATTGTCACCCAGTACGCTGATATTTATGTAACGATTCAAACCACAGGTAACAAGCATAATCACCGGTCGCCTTTACAGTGTGCTGTGTGGAAGAAAGAATGAGGTTACTTTACTCCGCCCAGTGTAGTCATCAACTATTAGCGCTGAGAACGTGCTTTTGGATTTACTGCTCTTCAGCAATATGGGCTAGGGGTCACTTCTGTTTTTTTTTTCTGGAGTTTCGTCTGATATGCCAAAATTTTGCCCGCTGTCTCCGCCGCTCATTACCGAGTATACTATCACGAATAATGTGGTGGGTCCTCTTACAGGGTTTGGTTCACAGGGGTCCATCAGGTGTTCAGAACAAACTGAAAGTTAATGGATTATCATTTTTACCATATAGTCCTATTTGCACCCCGTCAAAGGCCAATCATATATGGTTGCACAAAAAGCCATACAGCTGATAAAACTGTTCCAGTCTTTCATCTGTTTTGACAGGGCAATTAACACTGCTCATATAAAAAACGTCTTAGCTATCTTACACTTTGTCTTGGTCACTGTTGTACCCAGTGTCTTGAAGAGTTTTAAGTGGTTTTCTGTATCTAAAATATTGAATACTTTCGAGCCATCTGAACAAAACAGTCAGAAAACACAGCTGACGGTATGAATTCATTTCGCATACTTGTCGGTCACAAAGTTACCACCAGCATGAAAACAGAAAGCAACTAGGCTTAAATAAAATGATTAATGATACAAGTTGAACTGAGTCCTCAGTAATACTCAGCTAAACCATCTGCAGGCCAAGTATGACTGCCGGTTGTTTCTGCGCACATAGGGCCGGCTGCCAGCGGCTGGTCTATTAGCTTCGTGAATTTTTGTGCTGGATTAGTCTGTGTTGATAATAAAACAGGTGAGTGGAACTGTGTAGCCAGTGAGATATGTTTTTACAGTGGACTGCAGTTTACAGTTCGCTGTGCTTAGGTACTAAACACGCCATCTAACCTTTTCCACTCACGGGTTTATTGCAGCATTCATCCAGCTTACATCCAAGCGTTTACCATCCCAGCAAGTCACTAATCAATGCGGGAAACTTCTGCTGGATGGAATCTGAAGTAATGCTTCTTGGTGGATGGGCAGATGTGCTAACCAACAAATGTCTCTCTGGTCGGTGATGAAACACTTTGCCCAACTTAGTAATCTATCAGGGTTCAAAAGACCGTCCTTTTAGATGCAGTCCATGGTCTCCCTTGGTCCTAGAAGGATTTCGAAATAATATGACTCCAGAATTCAGCCGGTGGACACTGAGAAATACACAAAAGCCTGCGGTATCACCAAGATGCGTCTTCGTTTTCCTTCACAATAGTAATATTGTAAACTGAGGACATGGTAACTTAGTGAATACCCTACTTCAGATACAAGAGAATGTAAGCAAATAAACACAGTGGTTTATTAAGAGAAGTGTGCCACTGTTTAATTCTAACGTCCCTCTGTTTTGCTGACATTGAATAGCTGTATTTAGATTCAAGTTAGCAAAGCGAAGACGGAAAATATCTTCCAGATTACAAGGAGTATTGTGTAACCCTGGCTGTCAGTGTAGATTAATCAAATTGTTTGCTTTCACCGGGAGTCATTCGGACAACAGCCCGATACTCTTACTAATGAGTAGTGCGGCAGATTTATGATCTTAGATGAGACTCAACTGTGAAAAGTCAGGGTTTCGGCTGGATTCGAACCGGCGACAGACACCGCATGTTTCAGCGCGGCAAGCGCCTGGTGTGGCTTCGTAGCTCAGCTGGTAGAGCGCTTACTGCGTTGAGGCTGTCACTGGTTTGAATCCAGCCGAAGCCCTGAATAATCACAGTTGGGTCTCATCTAAAGTCTGATAATCACCGTGCGAAGAGGATCAACATAGCTTACTGGTGCAGCGAAGTAACAGTGTCGTCTGATTTTTCTTAATTTTGCACACGATTCATGGTCTCTGAGTGACATCGTGCACTGTTTGCGTAACCACGTGTGACCGTTGCTGAGGGCACCATTAACCCTTATTCATTGGAAACAACAACAGCTTTGAGTAACATTAATTTCTTCTCCGCATTTATTCGGAATACAACATTGTCACAATCATAAAATTACTCATGCAACACATCAGCTACCACCGATTCATTGTTATGCAACCAGTATAACTACATATCGTGCCGCGTGATCGCTTTTGGTCTCTTTGGTCCTAGTTCCTCATGTGTTATTCAGGAGTATGTAGATGAAAAATGACCTAGTCCGCACAGGCACTGTGCTCGCAGGAGTGGTAATATTATGCAAAAATAGTTTATTAGAATATGGATGGATATTATCAATGATCAATATTCCAGGATGGATTGGTCCGATTGGTCCGCCTATTATTCGTCTGGTGTAGGAAACCAACAACTGTTTGTCGTGGACGACATTTTGGTCTTAATTTAAGGGCAGAAAAGGACGGCACTTTGCGCTGCTGGTCAAAAAAACTTGAGAAAACGTTTGTTTTCGGCTGCTATCTTGTGTTCTGTGTGTATGACATTTTAAACAAAGTAGTCTTATGTTTCTGGTTATTTTTGTACTCAAAATACACTCAGAGGAGAGAGGTTACCGACGTACACAGTGGTTAGGGTCTCCAGGTCCTCGAAAACTTATTGCGATAGAAGTTTCTAGCAAAACTTAATCACCGAAGTAAGTGTTCAATATATGTACGGGCAATGGCACTCGAAGAGGCCTGACGGTAACGATGCGCAATTACGGTTCACGAGAATGTCTGTTCGAGCTCGGTTTCCACGGGCGTACCTGCTCAGTTCTGTTAATTTGATGGCGTCCAGCTCACATGTGGCTTTTTCTGCCGAAAACTGTGGTGCATGAATGGGAAGTGTGCCCAACCTTTAAAAATCGACTGCAGTAATTCCTTACCTCAGACTTTTTATGGGGATCATTGCGTCACATTGGCTTAACAGGCACCTTTGCAAGCCAGATACTTTCATCCGAAATTCAGTTTGAAACATGCTTGTAACACGCTTATGGCGGGATTTACATCTGACGTTTAGTCGATCATTGCTGGTTCACGTAAGCACAGTGCCGTCCAGTTAAAAGGTGTGGTGTCTTTTCTGAATAGCAAGATGGAAATTCAGGTCACTTATCTGCCTGCTGGCCGCTTTATTCTGCGAATTCTGACTGGTCGAGGAACCGCTTGCCACAAGTGTGGATTGGACATCTCCTATCACACATCCCCCTTATACGGGAACTGCAGATTCTGGTGATCAATCACCTAGAGTGCAAGCAACGTTCACTCACTAGAGTAATCGGTCACGAAACGACGTATCGTAAAAGAGATCACATTGCGCATTCCCTACTGAAACCGTGATGAATAGGGGAGGAACAAACAGAGGCCTCACTACCTCCAAATCGTTGTAGTAACGAGGATATCAAACGTTAACGTTTACCGCGAAAGCATATGCACGTGACTCACACGAACGAGGCTAATTTGTGTAGCATTGTGGACAGTGTTTACGAGAAAAATCCAATTGTGTGAATGGCATTTTTTTAGAGCAGCACTCTGGTTTCCAGCTGTCCCGTGGAAGCAGCTCATCTGCGTTGACTAATAAGATTACAGACTGCCTCATTCTGGGAGCAACCAGGTAAGAATCTTTTGCATTTGGCCATAATTGCGGCGGGCTTTGTAACCTTTTAGTACCATCGAAATTCATTCGGGCGTCTTGTACTCATACTGCTACTGACAGAGGTGTGCAGAACAGCAAGGAAGCAATTGACAATGAAACTCTACACGTGGGACAGACATGCGAAAACATGAACTGAAGTTTCTTCTACTTCACTGTGATGAGAAAATTTGCACGGGACATAAACGTTCAAAAATACAGCCAATGTGGTTACGATCCCACAGTATGAGGACGACCTCGATGATCAATCATCCGCGTTTCATGTCTGTAAGCGTTTGCATTTGGAAAGGGTATTTTTGCCCCATGTGTTGTCGAGGTTAGGATTAGTACCAAACCGTTCTCAAATCTTGTAGGTTTTCACACTAGGCATAATCAAATCGGATTTTGGCAGATTTTTATTATCATGTTCACCTTAACGGTTAATTTTTTCAGGGGTTTTCGTCATAACTTCATTTAACTTGGCTCCTCAAAGTGTGGTTAAAATCGAATTAGTGGTTTTCATGCGGTCGCAGACTTAATGTTCCAGAGAAGTGAAAGTCCGTCATTTGGAAAACTGCCCCACCGGCCTGCATGAACTCAGGTATTAACTCACTGAGGTACGCCCTTCAGTAGAATGTTCAAAGATAAGGAAACATAAACCACAAAAATGAAGCAGGTTAAAAACTGCACCACTTTTCTGTCCATCGTAAGTCTATTAACCAATGCTAACTGTCCTCGTTATTTTATCGCCTAAGTGTATACTTACCGCGTTAGAAGTTAGCCTGTTATACGTTCTGACACGTATCATTCTCACGGATGAACACCCGTGTTTTGAAAGTGAGGAATTATGACTCCGTCTTATGAGATCGGTGTCAAGCTGATGATCAGGCCTACCGGACAAAACAATCGGACATTTAGTGGATACATCAGGCGGTAAATTGTGTCGAAAAGGCTCGTTTTCGGAGTGCCATTTTAGGGCCAAATATAATGAAATAAATGTAAAAGTTGCTGTCAGGTAAGAATTGCATCTAGTCTAGTAGAGTGTGAAACAGTTCAAGTCACAAAATCAATTTTTGTCGTATTTGAACCAATCTATTGCGTCACAGGTGTTTACACCAGATGTGTAGAATATCTTATTCTGGCCACTACAGAAACTGTTGAAATCCGAATGTTACACCCGAATTTCTGTGTGCATAAGCCTGATGTTCGTGCACTTAGGTCGTCGTGGCCTGTCGTTGGTGAAACAACTGAAGCGGCATTACATTAACCGTGTCTGTACTCTTAAATAATATCAGATTAACAGGGCATCGAATCTCACTTAATCAATGCCTAACAACTGTGTTTAGAGAATGACTTGCTACTAAAGGAGACGAGTAGAAATCATCTTTTTCTCTCTCACTGGGGCTGTCAGCCCATTAGTCGTCCATCCTGATATTTTGACAAAATATGCCTAATAGTGACAAGTGTTTAACACTGTTAAACTTACAGAAATAAAGTCAAAAACCTACGTGGGATTTTTTAACTTTTTGCACGGAGTCCTGAGAAAGTAAACGATGAGCAGTAAAGTCTGGTGAGAATAATGCGAACGCATAAAACTTCTACAGATAACGCCCGAGAAATCGTCGAAGACTTTAAACGCCTGACATAACCCTGGGAGAAAAGAAATTGTTTGGGTCACTCATTATCCGCGGTAAGATAGATCACAGAATAACTAACCCAGTCACGTAACCTCTGTTCAAGTAAAGAACGGGATAATCGGCGAGAACATCATTGAGCTGATTATTCCTAAGCAGAAAAAAGAAAGGTTTCAATATCTTTGTGGTTGATAGACAAATGTCGAGGTGAGTACCATAATGGGCTTCGACCAGATGAACACATCGATGTGTACTCAACCAAATGTTCACAGAAATCTACAGCCAACCACTGTTGGCCACTCGAGCAAATTGATGTGTCAGTCCGATTGGCACTCTGACGTAACATCATATTTTTCCGTACTGAGAATCTGAGTAAAACAATTTGTGTAAATTTGTTGTGCGTTATAGTAAACAGGCTACAGTGTAAGCCGAATCAATCAATGGGAGAATTGAGAATACGGGACTGAGCATATTTCTATAATTTACTGCTGAATTTTGGTTGTAAAGTAACTCGTGAAAACTCACTATGAGGAAGATTCTTTAGTACCGTATGGGCTGTGTTTTGCTTTCATTTCGATGGGCAGCCAATTTTCAGTAAAAAATACATTTGAGGATACTGTATACATTGGCAAGGTGAACCTCCGAAAAAGGTGTAGCTCACGGGGTATTACAAGAATGCGTTCGCCTGCCAAAGAATACCTGAACCGTAAAAATTCCGACATTGTAATGCTCCAGTTTTGTCTGGCGTCACTGGAAAGTACTGGCAGACTATGAACTGTTGGCGAATCGCTGATGGAAGCCTCAAACCTAGATCGCATACTGTCAAAAGTTGTATTGGTTGCAAACTGTTTCACTTTGACACTACAGCGTCGCATAAAATTAGATGTTCACTACTTGCACACAAATACTGGGTACCAAAAAGTACTCGTAATATTGTTAAGTTTACGGAAATCGGCGTCGGTCTATGTGATAATCAAAACATTTAGCACAGACTGTGAATCCGTTGTTGGACATCACGTGAATAGTTTAAGTTCCCGAATTATCGACAGTTCTGCAGCATTGTCTGATTTTCTTCAGCGGTCACAGATAACTGGCAAATACATTTCAGATCGTTATCCGTGAGATTAAACACCGATTAAGCTTACTGATAAAGGCATACAGGAGGCTAGCGTGAGGTTACAGATGTATCCGATGGGAGGCAGCTCCCATTGACACTTGAATTCTGAGCCCAGTAGAACGAGCAAAAACTTTTCCACAACTATTTGTTTATTAGTGGTAAGAAGATTTTTGTCTAAGTTTACCTGTATCGTTCATGATACAATTTGTGAAAGCTCATGACAAATATATGAAAAAAGAGTTCTCCAACATAACTTGCGGTTTATTCGATCAGCAAATATAACCTTTACTGATGTAACAATTTCCATCCCTCCTCTTCCGTAAATCCTTAGGGGAATTTCAGAAGTAGAATGTTTCACCCTTTAGGTCAAACGGTATATGGGTGATATTTTGGTCTTATGAAGTTCGCAATGCCGAGATAAGGTGTGCAACTTAATGAAATCAGTACAATGAGAATTCTGGACTCACGCGGATCGCCAGCGTGGATTCTATTACAATTAAACTAACTTTAGTGCAAGATCCTCGTTTGCACCAGGTCTCCTATGGAATGCAAAAGATGATGGCTATTTTGTGGACCGATCATTATGATGTTAATTAAACAAATAGGTTTACTATAAGAAAGCAGTAAGTTTCAGTCAGCATCTTAAACGAAATAGTCGAAACACAGAGAATGGTAAGTATACTCATTTCATATTCACTCATCAGTACCAACTTTACAGTAACCATAACCCACTGACCGACTCTCCACCTCACATCCGTAATTGCCTCATGTTAAAGATTATTGCTGTCGTAAATAACACCGACAAGTCCATTTAAAACGTGCCAGTTTATCGATCGTTTTGTGCTCTGACCTTTTTGTTCCAAATTATATCCTTCTTTTACTTTCTGCCAGTTGTATACATAAGGACAAACAGGAAGTAAACACGCCTACAAGCATGTTTTACGTTTGCCGTCGACGAGAGTAAACGAAGTGTTAACATACCGCAAAATATGCCTTTTTCTGCTCTCGTGACAACAAATTGTTTTCTTTGCTGTGGCTTTGTTTCCCTGGCCGTCATTCCCTAATCTCTGATGAAATTTGGCGCAGGTAAATCTTGAATTGCGTGGATTCACAGACTCATTTACGGTTGACTGCATTTTCAGTAGTCACCTAATTTTATCGGCATGCCCCTCACGGAAGAATGTAATAACCCCGAATTTTGGTGTTTACACATGGCGTAACTAATATACACCCTTCCTCAGAGAGGAATTTTCAATCCAGCTGTCGTGAGTGTGACGTAAGCGTGTTAACCATAGTTCTGGTAAAGTGTCACTCTCCATGAGACACAATATCCCACTACTCAAACACAGCTTTCTGTGCACAGTGTCAATTTTTCCGGATCATTGCGTCAACAGTACAAACGAGACCCTTCATGTTTACCTTAATCGATAACCCATGATCAGACCTGCCTATTATGTTGTTGATGAACTAATGATTAACCAGGAGCATGGGTGCTGGACTTTCCATTCTTCTTCAAAGGCTAATGCGCACTACTAATAGCCATGAATAAAACGAAACCTAAGCTTCCTTCAGAAGTGGACTTGTCAAAAAATTCATTTATAGGTGAGAACCACATCCGTAGCGTCCTGACCGTCATAGTCTAAATATTGTTATTACAGCCTAGTTTCAGGAGTACGAATTTGGAAATTTCCTCACATCTTTTTTACTTTGGTTCAACTTGGAACTTGCCTTCACATATGGTGAATCTCACATGTTTACGATACGGATAGGCTTTTCTTCCACTTTTCACGCATCCTACAAGAGAAAATATTTTAACCAGTGTATGACGTAGTCACATGCTAATTAATGGCCTTGAACATATTACTTTGTTCGGTAAAAGCTAGAAGATGAATCGGACAACAGCTGTAACTCGTGCGGGTTTAACTCACTAAAATATATTCACTTCACAACACCTTTCAACTTGCTTTCTGAACCCCAGTGAAGAAGAACGATTGGGCGACAAATAGTAACAATTAAAACCCTATGAAACATAGCAGTAAAGAAGCCCGGGGCAAAAATTCACACTAAGACTTTACTGACCATATGTAATTAGCATTCCGGAGTTGATTTTAGAAAACTAACGGATGTAGTCTTTTCCACCAACTATCAACTTGCAATTTAGTTCAGAATGCAATTTAAAACATTCATACACACAACAGATTTGCATTAAAAATAATTCCGAATTTAAGGTAACAAGAGAATTGCAGTTACACTTTCCTCCAGCACACTCAACTTAACAGGAGTAAACCTAAGCACTGCTTTTTACTGTTTGGTCCAACCCACGCTGTTGTAAACTTTCCGTGGTTGATGTTCGATTTGTAACGCGACGATTTTCTGTCCCACATTCTGCATACGAAAAGATATAATGAATGAAGTCAGAATTAAACGTACGTAAAGTACCTGATGGTAGGATTAGAGTAGTATTCTGCATGGGAAACATGGATGTGAATATCTGTTTGGCTCCCACTTTGATCGCAATGCACAATGTTGGCTAATTGTATCGTATTCATTTTGACTGTTCGAGCTAATCAATTGTCGTTTCTGATACCTGTTTGTTGGAACATTTGCACGTGGTATCAACATATCATTCAGGGTGTTTGAACGCGTACGGTAACAAAGTTACATCTGTTTGGCAAAACAAGGCGCAGTTTATAATTTTCTACACAGGATTATTGTGAACCGGCGATCACAGTTCATCCACTGACCGACAACATAGTGATGCTTCACACAGTCAATTTTCGGCCGACTGATTACATGGTTTGTTTACTGACTAATGACAAAGCATAGCTTGATAGAATTCAAGTCGCAGTGAATCACTATATTCTAAAGGGAGTCAACGTATCCGTAAACTTCTTTAATCCTTTCGCGATTGCATGCTCAGAAATCTACCTATAGAAAGCTTTCCATTGTTCCTCATGGGTACATGTCATTTTAGGTTTAGACCATATATCTGTATTGTAACCCGGACTGTTTTCAACTCAGTCAATGTCGTTTTAAATGTAACATCAACAAATATGTCAAAAATATAAGCAAATAAAACAAAAAGTTTATTGCGGAGGTGCAAAAATTTTGTCAACAAAACCGACATACTACGACTTACGCGGACTTCTTGAGTATACGGTTTGAATGGTTTCGCTCTTCTCAACCTAGTAATTGAAATCTATGCTCTTAGTTGACGATACGGTTAAGATTCACACCAATGACAGTCATGTCATTCTCGAATTTCTTCAGCACTTCTTTAGGTAGATTCACGTTGGGTACAAAGATCGATGGACACAAAGATGAAAACAAGTCTTGTTTCTGATGTTCACTCCTCAGACTAATCATCAAGCAATGAGGACGCAAAATGGCTACTTGTCAACACTGACAGACAGCGCGGTTGCTTAAGATTATGGATCCAGTCTTCAACTTTATGAATTGGATCGCTTACACTTTTGCAAGTTGCAATGACCGTTTTAACTCATTTTTGGACACTGAATGCGGAGAAATTTGTAGACGCTATACTTATGGATTAAAAGTAATCTAAATCACGACTGAAAATAGAGATCGCACCATTATTGATGGTCGCTTTATTCAAAATTTCCACTCTCTTCATTTTCATTTTGAACCAAGATTGTGGTGTCTTTATTACACTGTCGCAATCGACAACACATTAATGGACAAAAAGCAGTTCTTTTCAAGGTTGTTACACATTTACTAATATCAACTTATGTCTTTGTTAATTTAAAGTGTACTTTGTGTACTGATCGGCAGTTGAATTGAGGACGATATTGCAGGTAAACTTCAGCTTACATTCGTTTTGAGAAAGAATCTGATTTAGGGTGCACAAAGTAAAATCCTAGTAATTGAATTGACATCAGAAAGTAGATTGTGTAAACGACAGTACTGTGTACGTACTAACGAGTTAATACTGGTGACTACAGTCATACAGACATCTATTCGTTACGATTTGTGTAGGCACGTGATGACGCCAGCTATTTAACCGGTAGGCGATCACTCCATCTAAGGAAGTTACCAGAGTTTCTTAGGTACTAGTAGTGCGTAACAATTTCTTGACGTAAACTAAAAACGAAAAGTTAAAGCGCAGTCTTTAGTGACCACCTTTGACTGCTCTAATCGAAGAAGGCTTTCAGTGGCTGAAAGCACAAAAATTGTTGGTTAAACATCAAAAAATGGAACAAGAGAATGACATCGGTGGGTTATAAAATCCAACTGATGGAGTCCAGCAAACTGACACTAGTTAGTCGGTTGGGTTAAGCGAATACGAAGGGGACGGATCCAAAAGTTGAGTAAATCGAAAAACGACAGTTGCTTGTTCAGTCCTGGGCTCATTGGCCCCGAGTTAATGCAACAACTCTTGAAACGGTAATCAATAGGGGTTTTCGACTAATAGGAATCGATAATCCGTAGAAGATGCACACAGCTCTCATTTTCTTAATAGAAATACGAGTCGTCTCTTTCGAAGTAGGCACGGTACTCGTGTGTTGCTCACGTCAAGACTAGCCGGTAGTGCATATCGTCCTCAAAACCCGAATATGAACTCTGGATATGCTTTTGTAGTCCGCCGCTTTGACCACCTCGTCAGTGACCACACGTTAGGCAATACTGAATTATCACATGAACACACTTAGGCATAGTTGCTTACGCGTAATGCTCACATTGATTGATATCATCGATCGGGGACATATCAGCTGTCCTGTTAATTCCAGGCGTTAATCCAGTGCCGTGTTGATCGGTTGCACTGCACCGGTCCTCGTGCTTAATCAAACCAGTCAATGCATCTCACTATTTGGCCGCCCTGTCGAATGACTATTGGCGTGCATACCTAACTTTGCTTATTGGCCCAAGGTTGCGTCTGTTAAAGAAACCGTGCCTGACACTCAGTTTCAAATGGCTGTAACATATTCACTTTGAAAACAAAGTCAACCGACCAAAATCGGACTTTGACTGGATTCGAAACAGCAACAGAAACAGTATGTTAAAAAGCAGCAAGTGATACACCAGCTGAATGACCATATCACGATGTCTACCCAGAAGCTTCACTTCTGTACACAGCAATCCTGCCAGTACTCTATGTCATATAAACTAAGAAAAATTACTTATGGACTTGACTGTCCAGGTTGAGTTTCAGAAATATTTCCGTCTGGAATTCACCGCCGCTACCACAGCCCACCACCAAAACACTATCCATACGTAGCATGGTATTCGAGACACATTTGCGATAATCTCAATTCAGGCTATCCATTATGGAACGTGAGGGTTAGGGGTTTCCTATGGTAAACTCGATGTTTTTTTATTCTACTACCCTAGCGAATGTAATTTCAAGACAAGCGATCGGTGAGAAGTGCAGCAGTACCTGTGTCGTCTACAATTCGGTTGATTCCAAGCATTATGTCACTCAGCATTCTGCAATATTAGAAAGAAAGTATGTGTGACTAAAGTACTGTATAAGGAATAATGCAACTCTGTAAAGACATTGTCAAATTTCACAACCTCTCCAATAAGCATCAATAATACGGCTACTGAATGTTATTAAGGCGAAGAAATTGATGAAAATTCAACTGAATAAGTTTTATATTACTGACAAGCAGTGTGAGAGATTTGTGATTTTAGATGTGGCCCAACTGTGAAAGGTCACAGCTTCGGCTGGATTCGGACAAGGTTTGTTGCAACAACTATAACCACCTACACCAGTATGATGCGTCAAATACTAGATTGTGTAGCTGTTCTTCTAAACCATATCAAGTGATCCGGGTATAGCGAGAATTTCTGTCCAGCGTCAAGCATTGATAATTGCCGAGGAACCAAGCAACGGGACACTTGTTGCCTCATTTATATTTTGTTCAAGTTCCACAAAACGGTAGTTGTTTTTCGCAATTACTTCCAGATGAACTCATTGGTGTAGTGCATGTTGTCGTCTGTTAAAGCAGAGTCAGGTTTTAAAAATGTATAACAGGGTTTCAAATGCAGAATATTGTCAGTAATGTTTGGCGTGCGTTGCATTACCGAACACCACCGGAGAAGAGTGTATTCACACAGTTTACTTAGAGCAGTGCCACAGACTGAATAGCTCAAAAGTAGGGCTATTGAAACTGTTGCATTGTAGTGCAACAGATCAGAAAACGTATTTCATAATAAGAGGAAAGTGCACATACTTATCTATTGTGCAGTAGTTGGCGAAGTAGGAGATGTAGAATAAGCTTCAACTGTTTCGTGATTCGTCGAAAGATATCATCTGGAAAACACTAGAGTAACAACAGACGACTGTGATGCTACTAAACAACTCTACTTTTGATACACAGGTAGACTATAACACTGTCCAGTTTGTTGCCCTAATTTTAAGTACAATATCTGAGTTGCAGATCGTAAATGGAGGAATCCTATCAGGTTTCAAAATAGGGCACACAAAAAACATTTTTACAAACCAGCATTCAGAAATTTGCAATAAACAAAGGAATGAACAGACATATATCCACGTATTATTAACGTTTATTTAGCTGGTAAACCCTTGGCATGTTACATATTGATAGAAAACATTTTCAACTGTATATACCAAGGCTGATAATCGCAACGTGGATGAGAAACGTGGTTGTGTCAGTGAATATTTCAACAGTAACTACTGATAATAACTGGTCATTTTCAAACTAGGATGAACAGATCAAATATTCATTTTGCCCACCTATCATAGATTCGAACAAGTTTCGGAGGGTAATACTTTGCCCATTTTTTATCTTAGTACCCGTTCCACTGGTTGGATGACGTAAGTATAGAGCGAAGGTGTCCTTAGTAAATGCGCACCCATCTTCTTAGGTGGGTTATAAAGAAAGTTGAGACCCCCCTTGTATCCGTCAATGTATCATCACCGGACTTTTTCATCACAGACTACCATTACTTTCCATGGTCTTATCAAAAGTAGTCTCTCATTTTGTTGATGTCGTTAATTTATCTTAATTTTTTGCTGAATTTTTCTAGTCTAAAATGTGGACAATATACGTGACTCAGAAGTTAACTGTCTAAGAAGGTTGGCAACATGGATGGCGTTCCTAGCGGAAAAACTGTGATTTCCTCATTTCTTCCCGTCCTTATATATGAAATTTTGTCCCTTTTGAAGACTGGGATCCTCATCTTTTAAGTGCGCTCTGCCACCGAATGTTCGAACATCACAGCTTTTAACGCTAGACCTTCTGATGTCAGGTGAGGTCTCTAAGAATGATCAGTGATGGTTGAAAATCTTTCTTCAAAAATACTTTCAGCAAAAAACGATGAACCCATGATCATCCAAAGAACTGTATGATTATCAAATGCGGAACACTATTTGAGGTTCGAGCTATGCAGTGTACGATATCCACCCAGTTGATCTAAAATGTACATATCCGATTGAGACTTAGATATTTTGTGTGACTTGCGAATGCGTAGGTTATCGATTTTAATAATGAATTATTAGATAAAGCGTTAGCGTGAAAAGTAGATTTCTACAGTTCAGCTGCATAAATCGGAGGCTGCGTTGGTCTAAAAAACGAGGCTTTGTTGTTTGCTAAAATAAATGTTTTAGCTATATAGGACAAGCAACTTGACAAACTATACTTATATCCAAAAGTTTAAAAGGTCTTCTTTGTTCAAACACCATTCGATGGTTAGTTTTTCCAGTCAACCATGAAAGATTTCATTCCCCTCCAACGTATTTTAGTTTGCTTCGTGATCTATGGCAAAGTCTACAAGATAGCTACGTTTGGGGTACTTAAGATTTTCTTTTGTTTCTCACCAACATTCGGGTTCCTTTCATTTCTCGTCACAAGATTCATCAATCCTTGTTCAGCCAGTGATAACTCGATCTATGGCATGATCCGTTTTATGAGGTGGACTTATTCCATCGTCGTTAAACCTGTTACCTGAGGTTGAACAAGCTCAAACCAGTAAGCTTGGGACATTTGTCTAACATTCGACATCTAGCTTTCCTGCTCATTTGAAATCTAGAATTTCAAATATCGCTTACGTGAAAATCCGTTTGGTTGCAGTATTTTAAAAGTTCCCTTGGCTGCTTCTTGGTACTGTACTTTTGTTGACTTGGTGGAAAATGCTTTTCGCGGCTGAATAATTTTTGATCTCCTCCATTATTATGTCTAAGTAGGTGGGTTCATAACACGGACGTGAATCTGTCCATCAGTATATTATGATAGGAAAACTTTATCAAATCGAACAGAGTTGAAATGATAGGATATAACTCTACACGTATCTCTGAAATACGCTCGGCATAGTCGTTAATTTTACCGCGTTGTCAAACCGTAACAATCAAGCATAGACTGGTACCAGTTTGGTGTATCGATTACTTAGTTTTATCAAAGTTACACAAAAGTGGTCGAATGTAGTGTTCTCTCCAAGACATTTTTACGGGTAGTGAGAAATGTATTATGAACAATCCGTGACTGCTCATGACTGTTCACCTGGTTTTGATGTCCACTGCCCATCCTGAGCTTCAGCACTGTAAGTGATTTTCTCCCCAACCATGGAAATAACTAGTTCGATTGAAATGGGTCGTAAGAGATGTCGAAAGAGAGACTCGATAATATCGGCTTCCACGTAACAACTCAGTGTATCAGTGAAACAGTAGAATTCGCAAAGTTGGGGGAAAATCGGTCTGGTTCAATAGTTAATGAACCGAATACACAGTGTGGTGGAATATTTGCCCCCCCTTAATAAAAAAACAGCTCCAAACAAGCACGTTATTTCGGTTTCTCGAGGTAAAACATAGTTCCAGAGATTACCAAATCTTTAATGCCGGAGTTCAGTAAGGCCAGAGTGCAACTTATCCAAAACATCACTCTAAATTTCTACGTTGTCTAGAAAGCTGGGTTCAATGAATATGTAGCACCAGTTCAGGTGGGAAAAAATATTCAATAATCTTGTTTGATTTGGCCACGCAACCTAATTGCGTAAGCTTGACTAACTCTCGGCTGTCAGTCAACTGATTCTAAGCTACTAACATTTGGACAACAATTCATTTTCCCGAAAAACATTGGTGAGCCGAACGACACTTAGTGCAAAATATGGAACACAGGTTTGCAAGTTTTTCACTGGCTTTTAATCTTCATTAGTTACATTTCACAATTTCACATGCGCTTCTTTCATTTTCTTACCGAGAAGCTCTATAACATCTCTAATGTACACCTGTGTTGTTTTTAAAGTTAGTGTTCCAGGTTTTATTTGCTAAACTCAAAACCAGCATTTATCTTTCTCTCCAGTCGCCAAAATCCCACAAGACAAGTATCCAACTTTCCAAATGTCTGAATTTACAAGTAACCAGTGACTGACGTTTGCGAATAAATCTCAATTAAACTTTAAAAACACTGTTAAATCGGCATTAATACCGACTCCTGCCCACCATTCAAGCCAGAAGAATAGTGTAATCAAAACTGACACTCCGAATTTGTTGGATCGTTCGACAGAGGCATCCGAAGCGTAATCAATAACCATACAGTTAGACTAACGGAGAACAAAAAATCCAAAATTTCCAAACTCAACAGAAAACGCCCTCAACAACGAGAAAGATGTGTACTGGTTCTAGTTACAAAACATTCACAGGGTTTCAAATTTAACTTCACTTGTTACAAAAAAACCCATACCTGCTGGGGTTCAGGCACACAATCACTGTCAGAAGGAAAACGAGCCTCACCACCTGTGACACTTTAAACTATGCGAAGTGTTTGATGTGAAGTCTAACTACAAAAAGGCAGTCGTGTGTGTTTTGAATCATGTTGTGACACTGAAGCACATGTTAACATTGATTGCACATCTTTGCCGGTAATTGAATGTGAAACGTAAATATGGATGTGTATTCATTTGACCCTATTGACACACTGAACGTTGAAACTGCCAGAATCTACGGTTCTTTGTATTACACTAAGGCATCTTAATGTAAAAGACCTGACTGCGAAAGATCGTGATAGGGCCTGTTAATTTTCTTAAAGCATGATGTGGTCGGAAGAAACCAGTTTAAATATCTGTAAACCATACAGTTACCTTGTGAAGAAAATATTTCACGATAGGTATAGTCCCACTGGGATATTCAGAACTCAGTTCCCACTGGCAATGAATTAAATAGTAGTCTGAACAAAATTCGCTTATGAAAATTCTGTGTGAAGATGTCTACTCTGTAAACTAAAAGTCTAAATGTACGAAACGTTAGTTGGCCAGAGAGTTGCTGCGTCGTAATGATAAAATGAGAAGAGACTGGATGTTGTAAAAGAATTTATAACCTTAAAATTATTATCTGTTCAACCTGTCGGGAAAAGAGAGTAGATTCAAACAATTGCTTAAGTGAAGTGCCTTGCGAACCAAACTTATTGTAATTTGTCAAGTTCTGCCAAACGCAGTAACCTGGTATCCTAAGTAATGACATAAGCATCAATACACCAAGTTGCTCTTCACACAAATCAGTTCAGCGAGGATTTTAAACAGTCATGTTGCATTTGTGACTTGTCCGAACACTAGCTGCCAGACCACAGTATGAAAGAACATAAGCCTTTCGTAACTGCTATCGATCTGCTGCGGATGATTCCGATCTATGTGATATCAACTTCAAATTGACCAAGCGATCTGAATTGGTCACAGGAGCAATTCTAACAGCGCATGTTTAAAACGTCCAATGTCCGTGTACCTTCATTCGGAACTGTGTTGCAACCGCGTACTTGACCCAAGAACGCCTGCGTATATATATATATATATATATACACATATATATATACTTCTATTCTTGTGTGGACGACATTCGAACCGCGATCCTCCATCTCGCCAGCGAAATGGGTTTTTTATATCACCAAAAGTGTAATATTCACATCACGCTGTGTAGTGGTAAATATGATCACTTTTATTCGTCAACACCCTGCATGTTTGCAGAGACATGGTTCAACTGCAGCAGCTAGATTATTCTGAAAACGTTCACGTGGACAGTCAATCGAAATTACGATCGCCTCCATGTAGAATGGCCTTGTTCATTTTCATCCTACCGTAAGCTGATAACGGCGGTTGTGTCTGTTTTTCTAGAGAACTATTCTCATATTAAACAGTCGGATCACGGAGAATCGGACTTTACCGAATTCCGGCAAACTGACGCAACACTGGCTACTGGTCGTGTTCGGGATGTCTTTCAAAGCTTGCGCTCTCTTTTCTGTTACCGTGACTGTCCCATATGTTCCTCATGTGTCTTATTTACTATGGTCTTCAGCCACGGCATTATGGGACTTAGTTCTGTTATCATCAGTTAGTTTAGTTCGCTTGCATTCACTCGTGGAACAAATTTCACTCCTCCCGGCATGTGGAACTTGTGACCAGCACACCATACAATTTGTTTGTAGGGATTTTGCTGTATTACTTCCCAGCCGCGTGACAGTAACTTCGACCGTTTCTGACGGAGATAGGCGAACGTGCTTGGAATAATGAATTTCCCCAAGATCTCTGTTAGAAATTGGTCTTTTCACTTCATTTCAAGAAATTTTCTGGGACAGCAAGAGTGGGATGTGGTTGCTGACTTCTTTGACTGATGATTCAAGTCTACCCTCCACTGCAGTTAACCGTGGATTGAACTCCCAAGCTTGATACGACGACAGTGTTTCCTTATTGGTGTTCATGAACTGAAGGATTGCTAAGATGAAAATAACTACGGATGTGTTCTGATTCTGCTACGCAACCAGTTTAAAGAGATACAGTTCTGGCATTGAAATGTTAAATGTTAACAAAGGTTTTTAACTTTTGCGACCTTAACCAATGCACACCGACAAGCTGACATCGACTGCCTTTGTTCGAAACTGTGACTTTTTTATGGGTGACCCAATCTAAGCAACATTCCTTTGCTTCAATGCGGAAAAACTGAGAATCAGAAATTCACCTGCCCACCTTAATCAAATGAAGGCGCACCCTTCCGACATTTCAATAATTGAAATGCATAATGATGTAATCACCGCATTTCTTAGTGGTTAACTGGCCTCCTAGAGCTTCGATTCTCAAGCGAAAGAGTGATGAGCTGAAATGTGATATAACTACCTTCGGGACAGTTTTAAATCATACAAAAAATGAACAGTAGTCTGTGTACAAATGAATCCACTCAATTCATCTTACTTGTAAACGCGGACCGCGGATAATCCTGTGTAGGGATAACTTACCTGTGATTCAGCACAGTAGCTTCACATTTAGGAAGTTTCAGGACTAGCTTCTGAATGTTTAGAAACATACCTATCTACGGTAACAGTCCATAATGCAAACATGTCAAAGGAAGTTCACCAATTATCTTCAGACATGTGCAATCATTGCTCCAGTACTGGGTTGTTTAAAACCATTATCGTACTCCGTTCCATTGGGAACCTCAGTGTCCTTACTACGAGTTTGTGCTGATTTACAGTATTGTCGTGCACTCATCTGCCGTCCTTCCATAACAATTTCCATTGTTGTCCTTCTGTTGGTATTATCAGTAGAACCGCTTACGGAACAGACTGCCGCTAACCTGGTTGGCAATAACCATACGGTTAACCCTACGAAGCCATTCGAGGTCGACCACAATGTTCAAAGCATTTGGACATAGCCAGTCAAATAGTGCCGTTTCTGCAATCAAGTTACCTAACCTGAAATGGTTTCCGGGATAGAAATGTGTTCATTACTGGCGTTCCATTGAAAACTCACTTTACATAAGTCTGTTTATTCTATCAAATCAAAACCATACTTTCTCCGGTTAAACCAAATGAGAATCAAATGGGAAATTACAGGTTGTGGGTAGATATGCCCAAATCGAATATTGACTCTTTAGGTGATCACCGCAAAGTCATAACACCACGCGTAACCTCCCAATCAGTCAATCACATGAGGCTTGAGACAAGCGCTCGGTAAAAAGATCGTCATCAGACCTGAGAATATAACGGTCGGAGAGTTTATGTACTCCGTGGTCTGGATGTTGCCGAAATAAATCGACAGTCAAGAATTAAATGCATAGCCTTCTTTGTCCTGACAAGTGGTAGTAAATGGACGTAGGCAACAACTGATTCTGCTGTACCATGCAACACAGTGGTAATCGGTGTGTGTTCATTAGTTCGTAACAGAGTTCAAGGTTTTGTGGAATCACGTTAACGTTAAAAATACTGACATGATTCCATAAAACCCTGACAATACACAGTAACCACATTGTTAATCCTCTATGTGGTGGTATGAAATTATTGACTTACGGCAACTGCTAGCGTAATTGGGGGCACACATTGTGAACACCACTGGTTTCCGTTGATAAGGCGTAGCTTAGCTTTAATTGCTCCAAGCTAAAACGTGATTTTTTACATCGACAATTAATTGCGACTTAGACTCCAATCTAATGACTCGTGTCATTACTGCACAATTGTAAGTTGCCATTTGTCGTTTACCGTTTGGGCGAGAACAAATTGAAGACAAAATTCTAAAATTTCTCAATAGTTTAATGCACCTACTCAGAAATAATTATTGACTGGTCTACGCGTCATATGACGGAGATATTTTCACCTTGTGAACAGTACGGCCAAATTTTACGGGAATGTGAACTTCGATCCAGACGAGCGTATGGGCTCTAATTAAAACGGAACTCGAATATGGTGCTCCCTTTCGAACTGGACTAGCCCAAAGGCTTATTTACTCGCGAAGGTCACGACCAAATGTGTATGGCGTTCCAGTTGGAACAGCCTTAATCCCCGGACCTCCACTACCTGCATAAACATCCTTACAACAAACATACTAGGTACGATCCTGAGTTTGTGCTTGCTACTCTGACCTTGATAACTTACCAGTTCCGTTGATGAGGGATGATTCCGAATTTTTCGTTTAAATTACTAACGGATTGCACATCAAGGGGACTTGATACCATTTTTTTTAAATTCACCCTCCAACCTTCATGGTATTCCTTCTTCGTTGGCTTCTTTGGTTGCAACTGTAACTTAAAATCCCTTCGGACACAGAATATTTCACCATCCTGACTGACTGCGATTAAGGACCACATGCACAAAGCGATTAATTTGTCGTGTCCATCTCACGAATGCAACCTGGATGCTCACCCGCAAGCAGACGGATAAATAGTGTATGTTGCTATTTGTACCGACCTGCCCCAGTCTTCTTGCAGCTGATACGTCCGTGTTCAGCGCATTACCTGACTGTGCGGCTCGCAGTTAACTGGGTAGTACATGTCGTCCGAACTCTTTTAGACACCACACTATTGTAATCCCCGGATTCAGTGAACCGCAAGAGTTCGTACGTAACTTGAATGTTCAGAGAGGGTCATGCTGTGAATCTTCGGAAAACGAAACCGAAGCCAGTGAATTTCGCTAAAAAGACGAAAACACTGCCTTACGTCATTCTCTAGTAATCAGCCGAATGTCATAGAAGTTTTTAGTATGTTTGAGAAATGGCAACTGAGAGGCTACCAAATTGCTGGACCGTCGGGAAATTCCGCGCGTTCGCCCCTGCAGACAATGGACAACACCATTTTGTGAACGGTGTCAATGTTGAACTTTTTGATATGCAACTCAGATTGCATCTTCCTATGGACACTAAAAGAACGGTTTCCATAGCATGACGTCTTGTATGTGGCCTCAGCAAACATCGACATCAAGGTGCCATTATTGGAGAAAACTTGAGAATCACTCGGTAGGTTAACCAATGGCTAACCCAAATGCATTTCCAGTACAATTTTAACGCTTCAGGTTGACTACGATAAATGGTTTAAACGGAATTAAGTTATAACCACAGTCGATGTAACTGGAATTTTATAACATGATCTTTAGCTGTGAGCTCGGAGAAACCTCAGAGTACGTGCACGGAAAATCTAACGACCGATGTGGTTAGCTGATGCCATCGCGTTCAACAATGCTTAAAGTAGCTTTGCCAGGTTCTTTTGCGCTGAGTAGCTCAATAATCACTGTAACATAACTTGATGCGTAAAAGACTCAATGATGAATTATTTTGTTATGTTCCACCATTGCTAACTTACTTTTTTAGCAATGAAGGAGTCCTACGTACCACTCACCAACTAACCTGCTATCCGATCCTTATTTGAGTGAGGGCTGCTGCTGTTAAAAAAACAAATTGTGTCCTGCCAAAAACCAAACTACGGTTGGTCATCTATCGTTTGGATCGCATTTCATACAACGGATAAAATAATTGGGTGTGAGGGAACGAACAATTCTCATGTCACTACATTTGTTAATTCCGGCTATTTTTTAACACTACGTGTTATAAGGAAGTTACTTTCACAACTCAACAGTGCTCTACACAGACTGCAGATTACAATGCCCTAACTCCTACCTCATGGAGTAGGGTTGTTTGAATGGTTAAACTGATCTCCAACAGATTGGGAAACCTTCTGGGCTAATCCACTCCACTAGTTTACGACGGTGTTGAAGTGTGCCGCCTCATGACTGAGATGAGAAATATATTAGAATGAAAATAAAACAATCCGAGTTTAGCTCCACCGCATTGTACTTATGTGAAATGTTCTGAAGCCACTCACTGAAATCCAGAAAAGAAAACAACGAACTACTTCATACTAGTGTTCATCAGTAAACCACTCACCGAAATGTCTTCAAGAATGTAGTTGTGCAAACCAAATCTTCTCTATTGATCCTAGTTAGCTGAGCACGACATATTGAAGCTACTGAAGTACAGTAAACTTTCATTGGAATTACTGAGTGGTTATACACTTCTACCATGAGTTCAAGGTTCATCACTTATGTTTGTCTGATCAATTTAATACTGATGAGTAGTCGGGGATTTGGTTTGTTTTCAAGTTGACCATCACTCATTTGTTCGCAACGTTCGCATTCAGATGGACTTTCCAGCCAGCCTCTTTCGAAAAGAAGCACTGATTCCATGCTTCGCTCTCAACTCAAAATTAACCAAATCCCCAAATACTCGTCAGTAATCTAAAATATCGTCTAGCGGGTTCAAGGAGCTCAGTGATCTCGACCTGTCTCCTACGTCCTAATCGCGGGTTCATCGATCGGAGTTAACAGGAGAGTTACTGTGTCTCCTCTCGAGAAGATCGGGCAACCTGATCATTGCTCACAAGCGAGAGTGGTTGAGCGTTCAGATTTGATAATTCCGTCGTGCCTAAAGTGAGGTCAATGGCATAGTGGTCAACACGGTTGCTTCATAAAAGCGTGGTTGGAGCTCAAGTCCCGGTCGTGGCAAGGATATGCACTACTGACGAGCTTTAATGAGGGCGAAACTCGAGTCTAGTGCTTCATTTAGAAAAAGGCTGGCTGGAAAGTCTATCTAAAAGCGAATATTGCGATCAAATGTGAGTGAGGCTCAACTTGAAAAAAGATGATAAATTTAGAGCAACACAAAATGGACTCGTTTTTTAATTAGCATAAGTAAGCGGACATGGTATTGACTGATCAGCTTCACAACTTACAAACTAAAATGCTCGAAATATTACGCTGACCAGTAGCATATTAAGCAGATGTAAAGATTTGACACTGTGCAGTGATGATAAACTGCACCAGTATTCTTGGATGATTTCTGATACCCCTATTTACTGCTGACAATGGCGAAAACATTTACCATAACAACATATTCGCGTCAATCAACTATACACCGTGATCATGGCGTTATTATCTGGCGGTGACAATTACCGATTAACCGATCTTCATAATGAAACGCCGTCAAAGTTTGAATGTGAAATCTGTCCCGAACTAAGGAAAATTTTCATGGATTATCACATAGAAGTGTTTGTGATATTCTATTCCTCACGCAAAAATCGCTGATATCTTTATTTGTTTGATGTCTGTCGCACAGATAAAGCAGAAGTTGCATGAGCTGCGAGTTGAGGATGTTTTATTTATTGAGAAAAGAACGTTGACAGCTGTTTATATGGATCACTTCATTTCCAAACAGTTAGAATTGGTCAGATACTATCAGAATTCTACCCAAGGTCCGGGTCCTGGATATGCGTCAGCTGATCGTTTGAAGTCGGTCCATGCGCGCTTTCGAAAGTCTGTCCAGCGTTTGTGAACAAGAGGTCTGTCATAAATTTCGCGTTCCCAAAAGTGCGGTTCCTACAAGATGAGCATTTTTCAATCGTTTGTAATAAAGGTGACATAATTTTCATTATTTGTTACCTATTTATGTCTGACAAAGTATAGCACCGACCCCAAGAGTTTAAGGTCAGACTCCTGTTTACTCACAACCGAGTCAATGAGATTTTAAAGTTCTGGGATCACATCGATCTTCACTATTGAAGCAAACTGTGTGCGCCTTCTACTAAAGTTACTAAAATGGTGAATCTACACTCAGTGTCAAGGTGAGAGGGGTTGTGTACATTTGCAAGGAATAATAACTATTCGTTCACGTTTAAATCGGCCTAATTTAATGGTTTGGAATATACTCGAATTAGGTGGTGAAATTTTCGTAGTGACTATTCCAGTCCGTATTAGATCAATCATCCAAAAGGAAGTTTGATTCGCGTGCACGACTCGGTTGATCTGATTTGCAAACATAATACACGATCAGGCCTCAGTGCGTATCTACTGGTGGTTACCACAGACAGTCATGCTCACGTAAACGGAGAATGAGGAAATTGCAGTAATGGAGCCCACGATTAATTCTGACAACCGTGGTGTGGAAAAACTCCTCCGGAAACACTGTAACTTGTCCGGCAATTACTTTCGAATCTCTCACGATCATACTACACATTATTTTTGGTGACTATCTGAGTGTTTCGTTAGTTCATTTCCTCGAGTTATATAAGCCACATTTTACGAGTGGTCACGAGGAAATTCCCACTTCTTAAACATACGCTCATGAAGTTTATATATATATATATACAAACCCTCCGGCAAAACCGTGTTATCCCCATTAGTGTAATCACACAGTTATTAGAACTGGCAAATTTGTTGAGATTTCATATTCCATAACGCGTTTCTAAATATTTTTCATGAGCCTGTTAGTTGAGACCTACTCTTGGTTTTCGATGAATACTCAGTCGCCCATTGAAGACTTTGCACCACCTGCTCACGTTATTCGAATAATGCACAATATTCCCAGCGGGACCCGTAAGTATTCATCTACAAGCAGTACACAATCTAGGAACTATTTCTGAAAACAGTAGGCCAGATCTCACCGTAATACTGCGCATTCAAATACACCGTATATAGTACCCCGCTTATATACTGAATTGTAACGTACGTCAACAAGTTTGTTGCACTGATAATCGTTTTTATGGCTAGTTATAGAAATCTACAAAAACGACTAAAATACAATTATTTAATTGCTATTTTGTGCAGAAGATGGAAGCAAAAAGCGACTTGACTCACTATTCCAATCGGAGCAATTGCAGCTTCAGTAACGAATAGAATGGCGCAAAACAAAGTTAACATCTCACAAATTCTGAGCATATTTTCTTCGTAACTCTTAGTTTGTTCATCTGAAATTCTTTTTATATGCGGACCACTTTTTGTACTAAGCAGGTGAGCAAAATCTCCACCATTGGAGTTTGTTTATACGTTAACCAATCAGCGCGTTGAGAACAAATTAACTTAACTTCAAAAATATTCAAAACAGACGAACCACCACATGTCCATATGTATTATCAAGCTTGTCCACATAACAAGTAGCTTACTGAAAAGTTCTCAAATTTTATTAGACGGACAACACATGTGTGGACTTTATGTTAGTTGCACAACCACAAGCCAGATTCTATTTCGCCTGCTTGTTCTGACTATCGAAAATGGAAACGTGTGAAGGCTATCACAAATAGCTCAAGGTTCCATATAAAGGCAATCACAAGAGACGTTATACGGCAAAGTGGGAATAACACAGCAGTATGAGCGATTTGTATTATACTGCTTTTCAGTCACCTCGGGTAACTATTTTCAGGGACGTTGTAAACAAATTCGTCTTTATTCTTTGTAATCAATTAGGGTATTCTTGTCGAAGACCACCTACGCTAGCTGAAACGAAGTGTAATGCAACTTGCCCGTAACTGTGCATTGTTCTTAATGTACAGGTTGGAACATGCTAACTACAAGATTAATAAATCTGGAATTTGTTCATCTTATACTTTTTCATGATATTCTCAAGAAGTCATTGCGATTACGTTTTTCCACACTTGTAACGTGAAATGGACTGCATTGACTTGTCAACCCTGTAACGTTCAACGGTTGCATTCATAAGATAGATCTGATTTCCGCTGAATATGTAATTTTCATGGCAGTGTTCACCTTCGCCACGGTGGTTCGGTAAAGTAACAACTATTAGTATGTTGTATACAGTGTGATGATGCACCGGCTGTTTGAAATCCTTTATTCCAGTCCCTGTTCAATTAGTTTAAAACAAACCGTATGGCCTTCTAAAAAGTCAGTAGGTGAACTAACTTGAGAGTCAAGTCATAAGAAGGCTAGGTGATTTGAAGCATTTATCTTTCGAATGAACCATAGTTTTAAATCAAGCGTACCAAAACACCATTCTAATTTCTGTTCGCCGCTGTTGTAATTTGTAAGTAACTGTCACTTTTAAAAGCATTTGATTAGAAAACATTGAGAATTTTGTAAGTCTGTATGTCCAATCTATCAGGAAAGGGACAAGTTTCGTTTGCGAAGACTAAACCACCTATCTCTAAATATGAATGAACACAATGTATCGTGTCTCAAGGAAATAATATATCCGCTTGCATTCACAAATACATAAAAACCCAATGGTTCTCTTTCAATCTACAAACATATGGAGATTATATTTTAAACAAAGTTGCTTCAATCCAAAAAAAATCAGAATTAAAAAAATGTCAGTGGAACCTAACTGTTATAATTACTCTACCTTTATGTCGAATTGTATTCCGAAACGGATTTATTGCCACCTGCCAATGGGACTTGGTTGTAAATCATAGGGTTTGATATGTAAACCAGACAGTGTTTGATAGGCTAGTTTACTTCCAACCTTGTTCCCGTAGTACGCATGAAAAGTCACTTATGCAAACAACCTTTTCCAGTCATTCTCACATTACCTAAAATATGAAAGTCTAGTCAAGGTAGTGGCCATTGAATATAAAAAATATGGGGCAGATCACAATCTGCCGGGACAGTAGGGTGGGTTAGTGGCTGGGGGATTGAGAATGATACAAGCTTCTGACAAGAAAGATGTAAAATTACTTCATTTTAACGTTGCGATGACCTGCATGACAAATTTTGGAAGTGAGTTCGACAGTTTCATCTACAACTTCGGTTCAGTAAGATATACGAAGCAAACAATTATGCTCGACAACTCCTAACCAAGCCAATACACCCACCTCCATTTCATGAAGATGTAACAAGAGACAAACCGCAAAAACTAGGTAATGATAATTCATCACTGAACAAAAGCCATTACTAGACTCGGCGAATTAATCGGTTAAATTCCGACTGGACCTTGTTTGGATGTAACTTCACACGATCACGGTTAGATGTTTGTATGGTTAGAATGGGCATGAATAGACTGAGGCCACGGAAGTCGCAAGTACTGAACAGATTCCTTCCGAGTGCACAGATTGGAGTTGCGTATTCTGGTAGCACTCGATTCGGCGGTGGCCAGAATACGACGACGGATTTTATTATGCTGTGTTGTCGACGGTGTGGATGGTTTGACGCAACCCCTTAGAGAACCCGGATTGCTTGCGTGGCGTCTATTTGTTGCTTGGTGTCGGCTAAATGTGTAACAATCGTGCTAGTAGTTGACTTACGACAGCCGGTTCCGGTCCAAGCTGGGTGGTGTTCTTTGATCTTTTTTGTCAGGTGTCTAGTGGTACGAACAACATATTCTGCAATGCAACAGTGACACGAAAATTGATACACAAATAGTGGTTGACTGATAGGTTAATTTCCAGGCTTACTTTTAACATCGGCATTGTTGTGAACCAGCTTCTTAAGATTGCCATTGTAATTGCCTGAGAATGAATCATCCTCTCGTGTGAATTTTCCAACAGATAAAAAATCGATGAACATCTCGATCCGAACGTTGCCTCTATCTTGGAACAACCGATTTAATTAGGCTATTCTCTAGCATACTGAATTTCGTCCTGCGGGGTGTCGAGAATGCAGATTCCTCTTCTCTGTTTATCAGACAGCCTAAGAACTTCTTGATACACTTCACAGAAACGAAACCACAAAAGTCTTTAAATTGAGTAGTCCATATATTTCTCTCATCTGCTGGCCACTTAATGGATCCCGGCGTTCGGCCGAGCAGAGCTACGTTCACGAGAAGTGGTGTTTTTCTCGTGTACATCAATGATAAACTTAATGTTGAAATGGGTACAAGTGAGCTCAGTCTGGGTGCCATGCGTATTCTAATCGGACAAAGTATTTCGTCTGTGTAGCTTCTTGAAACTTTGCATTTATCAATGATGCGAGAAACCTGATTTTTCTCAAGTTTAATCGTAGATGTTTGAAAGCAGTTGGTCCAAAGATGAGCCCATTACTAAACCATTATTCAGTTCCAGAGCTTTACTTTGTATTGAAAGTGAAGTATTAAACGACCAGCTAATATGTTGAACGTTTCTGACTTGAAAGGGAACTAGGTGACTAACCTGATTGCCGGAGTTGTTTTCATGTGTAGGAGAGAGCGTTGATAAACGTAGGGCCTGGACAAATACTACCTAAGCACCTAACTCTGGATTTCGTAACCAAAATTCG
This sequence comes from Paragonimus westermani, assembly GCA_008508345.1. Taxonomy (NCBI): domain Eukaryota; kingdom Metazoa; phylum Platyhelminthes; class Trematoda; order Plagiorchiida; family Troglotrematidae; genus Paragonimus; species Paragonimus westermani. The sequence continues at coordinate 34,658 of QNGE01002971.1, forward strand.
GTCGTTTCTGTAGTGGCTAGAATGAAAAAATTTAATTTCTTTGGTTTGAAGACTGGGAAATTAGTAGGTGGTCCACAAAATCACTTCCCTTGAGGCTTGGTGTCCTGAGTCAACTGGGCGAGTCACTGCTGCATTTATTTGGCTTGACAAATATGACGTTATAAAATGTTGCGCAATTGGCCACATGATGAGTAATCGAAAACAGACGGTTCGCCAACGCGATTTTCACTTCTGACAAGCTCACGAGAGCCACTCAGAACAAGATACTGCAGAATATTCCAGTTTTATCGTGACGGATCTCAGTATGATCGTACAGAAGAGAATGATTCGTGACTAAAGTGTGCAGATCACAGAGAACCTTCTTATGATTGCTGATTTCTTTCGAACTAGTCACGTTGATGAAATCGCAGGCGCAGCCAAACTGAATTGAGTCAACCTTGAGATAAGCGGTCCCAGAATCCTCATTAGTCACGAAAGCGTGGCGTGGTATATCGAATTATTTGTGACAAGGATCGGTTTCGACTGCCTGTCTTCTTTGTGAACCATTGGGAGGTCACTAGGACAGGGAACGACAGTTGCTCATTCAACAGAAGACGTGTACGTCGGTCACCTTAAACTGCTTCTTTTCCCGGAGTAATCTGGATGGTGATTTCACTGCAACTACTGTGCTAACTTTTGTCATGCTAACTTTTTTGTCAAGGTAAACGTTGAGCCGTCTGACACTATCGATGACATTTGCTCACCGCTTTTTAAATATCAGGACTTCCATGTCAAAGTAAATAGAAATGTGCACAAGTGTCACGTAGTAAGGAACTATAGAATTGCAATCAAAACAAGTATTTACTTGATCAACAAAAACGAATGAGCCACATTCAAAAAGCTGATGATTAGCTGTGATGGAAAAACACTCACTCCTGGTCACACCAATACCGTGTTTAGTCCGTAGGAGTAATATGTAGATTCCAAAACAAACTATAAAAATGAATGCTTCCTAAGTGAAACTAGCTGTGAGGATTACCCACCCAGTAACCAGTGATAAAAGAGCACATATATTTAAGTTGGTTCTAACTACAGAATACGACCAATTACTTTTTTTTACTAAATCATCAAACATTTGTTATTGTGTGGCAGTATTTTTCAACACAGAATGGTGTATTGATATTCTGCTCAGATGAAAATGAAAATCAATAAATCACCAACCAAGTCCCGGATCTCTCGATTAATGTTGCATATGAAAAAAGGAGCATCTTATTAAAAACAAATCGACAAGGATGGTTATATTCCGTTCATCATCGTCTAGTTAGTTCATTGTATTAGGAATCTACAAGAAATTGAGTACACTTGAAATCTTCTTTCAGTCTTCGGTTAAACGGTCTTTACGTCCTACTGCATCTGCATCATGTGAATGATTTGTTTCAAAACAAATTTCTGACATTATCTTTAAAGATCTTGTGTAAAGATCATCGTCTTCATGCACCGGAGATCAGTTGATGTGTTTTGGTGAACAATACTTCCGCCCAATAAGTTATATGTTACGTGGTTGCTTTGACTGAATGTCAGCGTAGTGTGTAGTGTGAAAAACTGCCTCATTCCCTATACTGTTAAAGTCTTCGTGATACATACCACGTCCAGTTAATTACAGCAATTGAACGCTTGTACACTTATTCTTCCGCCTCCGTTTATCAAATCTGAATGTTTATCGATTTGATGTGTGATACTTCAATGCTCCGTCTGGGATCAAAATTTTAATGAGAGGGATCGACGATGTTACTCGGTGCACGAGTTTTTGTTATCAGCCATCAAATGATCTACCACGAAAGGCTCCAGATATTTGATGACTTTAGGTGCACCAGTCTAAAACTGTTGCGCAAAAATAATTCGGCTTGTGTTCAAACAGTTTTCTGAGGTGCGCTGAAACGAGCTTGCAGAAGGATCGTCGAAAATCAGTGGAGCTTTTCTAACCGATAGTGCAACTGTGCGTGCATGTTTGGACCGCGTACCAACCCAATGATTTGGCCTAACTCTAAGTGAATAAACATTTGGTGGGTTTTATTCCAAATTGCATAAATACATTCAACTGAGCCGTTTCGCAGCAAAACTCGGCATTTTCTTGTCAGTCACTGATGTCCACACGATTATGATTTATCGGTACCAGTATACGATGTTACTAAACGGATTAACTTTTACGAAGTACGACTGATGAATTGCTTGCCTACGGCTAACCTGCGCCTACATAAGAGTAAACGTATTGGTTGAAATGTTGGTTTCCCCTATTCACCATATTCGTCAGTTCAGTAAATGAATATTGTTGTCACCCCTGTACGTCTTACCGGAAACAATCGATCGAAAGTATAATCTGGGCGAGGGTGGGGAGAAAATGCTGTTTGTGGACGTGTGTATTTAACGTTAAAAGTGAACACAGACATTTTTCAACGCTCTCCAACTGTGACAACGCATCCAGCTGAGGCGGAACATTTCTGGTTAACTTCCTTGAGAGCTCAGTAGAAATATGTGTGATCAGTATATTCAAATAGAAGGAGACAGATGAAAAACCGTTTTTAGGGAGCGATAAGTGCTATATGTGATTGAACAATCTGCAACCTAGCCGAACAAACGCGCGTTAAAAGGCTCATATGTACTTAAAACTACTGTTTGATAAAGCTAAATTTTTGTTTCGAAAAATCACTGCCTCAGATAACGCCAGTAGGTCCACTCATTTCTAAATTTATTCACAAATAAAATTCTGCTTTTTTGAATGGATTAAAATGGTAACGTATTCGTAGAAAAGCCAACTCCAGTGACAGTCACGGGGGACTAACCGTAGGAATTGTTTTTTCAGACAATGTTTAGTTTCGAACTGTTGCGCTTAAACAGTGGGCAAAAATATACTGTTTGCTGACTGCAGTAAGAAGCATACACTAACAGCCTGGCATCAGGACAAAAGTCAATATATTGATCAGTTCTGCGGGTTTTCCTTTGTCATCAGAAAGCAATCAGGTTAAGTTGAACGATCAATTACCTCGGGCCAGTGCTGTTTTAGAGAAAATATACAATTTAGGTGGACAGTTATTTTATCTGAATAATGCTTCATAGTTCAAAATCTACTATAAGAAGACGTGCAGATGAACAGGTAAGCCTGTTGATATATAGCCTAAGGACTGGTAAGTTGTCCAGTCAATATTCTTCGAAACCCATTCAAGTCATTTTTCACCAATAGCTCGTTTATATGAAACAAACTTCGAGCAAATGTAAAACATGTACACACTTTTCTTATGACAATCATGACACAGTCTTTAAACTATTCACATCTGTACACGACAAATGGTCACGTGCATGTTGTAATCTACTGTATTCCAGAATATGTTTGTTCTAGTTCAGAAACCTAATCAACTGCTCACACAATTAGTCACTTATGTGAGCCATATTTGCATGTAATGAGTGTTTGGGAGCTAGTTAGGTTGCCGATTAAAGATGCAATTTAACCGGCAAATTTTAATGGGCATCTGCTTCACTATAACTTGGCGTTTTGTTTATCAAAATATGTAAATGTGCACAAGCGTGATGGTACAGTAAAATCAATAGCCTGAAATAGATTAGTGCAAGATGGTCATAGAACAACTATTCATTTCAGGGGGACTCACGCTTGGCTCTGTTGAAGTCTTTCACTCATCACGCAGTGAACTTAAATTCGGCATTTTTAGCCAGGTCCGTTCTTCACACATATCAATTAATTAATTATTTCCGTTTTGCTTACGAGGTGAAACTTATCACATGTTATTGTTTTGTAGTATCATTGTTATCTGTTCCGACGGACATCGTCTGAAAAATCGTATCCGAATTCCCCCCTCATATTTAGACCAGCCTCAAGAAACTTATCAGGACCCCAATCAAGTCAAGATGCTAGATGAATTGCAACGAAGTCGTGGTTATAAAGGTTCACCTACGGTAGAAAACAATAGGATAAAGCAAAAAATAGTGAGCATCTTCACAGACCAACTAATGATGCTATAACGGACGAGATCTATTTAGCTCAGGTTTGCAACTTATATAACGTTGAAGGGCGTACAGTTTCACTTCGGTCACAATTTCTCTCATAACTACTTATACCGTGAAAATCACGCTGGCTGATTAACTTCCAGGACCACCGAAACGTAAGCATTGCTGTATTCTTACAGAATACGACTGAAGATAATATTTGTGCAACGTAGAGCACTTCACTAATGTGTACTGAATTGACTTCACCGAGACTAAATTAAATCGGTTGTTAAATGCGGGTAATAAAGCACGAAATCCCTTTCAAAAGTCATGCTGATTTAATTGTCATTCTAGTTGTCCAGTGGGTTGATGAAGGGAAAATCAACTAGGCAAGGTTATAAGGAAATTTCACAATAGCGCGGAAATCAACATTTCATGGAAGCCCACATGTTTAAGGCCATTCAGAAGACTCCATTGCATAGACCACGTAATTTTCACACTAGATTGTTTCAGGCCATGTGGTGCAAGAAATCCCCCTCTAGTGTTACGAAGCGTAGGCACAAAACCGAGTGTTATTTGTGGGTTTATAAGTCGGGAAATTAGATTCTTGTGGAAAACCACTGAGGTTTCAGTTCGTTTCTGCTGATCACTTGTGTCGAGTGAATTTCAATAAAAAAACCTCAACTTGAGAAATAAGCTGTTACAACTTTTATCATTTATGATGAAATAGAGTGCGGAATTCAATCCTGGATGCTGCTGTTCGTACCAAATTGCTTTTCAGATGTTTTTCAACAGCCATGAACTGGTGATTAGGGTTTATAAATTGCAGTTATTCACATCAACTTTCTGCAAAAGTGATGACAGACATTTTAAATTTAACCACCTTTCTGACCACGTTCAATGTTGGAGATAATTAATTGAACGGCGCTTTATTTGAAACAAATTTTAACATTCCATTGCAATTCTGAACTTACCGGTGTGAACAGAAAGCATTTTCACACTTACACTTAAAAACATTACCCTAATTTCGGATAAATTAAATTTACAGAGGGCCGTTTTATGTCTTTCTTGTGAGACCTCTAAGGCTTCAGAAAAGTTACGCCATCTACATACAAGGCGAACACGATTCCTATAGGTTTATAGATATGACACAATACTACAATCTGCTGGAGGATATCAGTGGTGTTTGCTTATATGGCAGAGTAGCACGGTTCAACCAGATCTTTCAGCCCCAACGTTTGACGATTGCCTATGTTTCTGTTAATGTTGAGAGGGGTGAACAAGGGAGGCTGAGGGTTCGCATGAACCATTTTTGCACACTTGATTCTGGTGTATTTTTGGAAATCCAGAACATAACAAATTCACATGCTTAACACCTATCAGATTAGAACGGATACCGTCCGAGAATCTTCGACGAAAATGTGCTGTCTAAAATTTGTCATGTAAAGCCACTAAAATACAGATGTGAGGAGCCAGGATAGGAAAGTGCACATAATTCACCAACAGTCGAATGTAGTTCACTATGTTTATCCAGATATGTATTCAGTATGAGCCGGGCTTTGGCAAAAACCTCAGAATAGCTTGCCCTTGTATGTCCATTTTCCCTATTTGGAGATCTGCAAGGCGTCTGTACAGACAAACCCACATATACCTCCTCAAGTGGCATTTCAATGGCTCGAGAAATCCTATATCCAGAGTAGTCTGTTCTGCACTGATACGTGCTGACCGTAACTGGAAACTGCAACAAGCACTCATATTTACCTGCATATCTTTATAAAATTACTACTGATAACTCTTCTTTCAGTATCTGAATATAACTGAAAACTCCACATTCCTCACCTGTATGTGTGTTAACAGTTCACACAAACTTTTATTTGTCCTTAACATTCAAAATAAGAACACCTCGATTGCGTCGAACAACTGTACTCATATCGTGCACCAGTCGATTGACCCACACTCCTCTAGTGGACTATGATCGGCCTCGTATCTGTAGCTCTTAAGGACGTGCGTGACTTGCCTCATTTTTCGGTGAAAATGTATCCACAAATCTGTTCAATTTTATCAGCTTGACGAGAATTGTCAACGACACCTGTCTGCGCAGATTAATTCATATGTATGGTGGCTTTTGATAGTGCCAGACAGTTATTAGTAGCATTCCAGAGTGAACCACGTCAATAATTCGGAAGATTTCGTCCGGTTTTACTTAGTGTTCAATGACAAGCAGACTGAAATCAACCAGGACTGAAGTTGGTTTTAGTAAACAATTGGAAGGTTAGTTTGGCAGAGTTGTATCGATGTTCAGATGCATAACATGATTGTGTGTATAACAAACAAGTATTAAATAATCATTTCAATCAGCCATCTTGTAGCTGACCTAATTTAATGACCCTAACAACAGTCAAGAAGTCAAACACGAAACACAGAAAATCCAATTGTGATTTATACCGGGTGGACCTTTAATCATGGGGTGACTCGTTACAAAGTAGGTAATCTCAATGGCAGTTAAGTAGCTAATTGTTAACCTTGATTTTGTTTGTTAAACGGATGACATGAAAATTTACACACCATCTGAACGGCTTCATATCCGTACTTCGGATGCACACGTTTCTTGGTGAAATCGTGCTGATAATCTTTTCACCGAGCTTTTGTCGGATACACTGTGTTTCTTCCTGTAACACATATTGTCTGTAAATCTTTCGTGTACCGTTTACCAAACAACAATTAAAGTTTATGCTGGAATTCTATGAAATAAATCTGCAAGCATACGTGTGCTGCTCGTTCTAGGCCTTTTCCTTGATGGGCTGAATAAATCCTTCCAATAAGCAGCCGAGTTGTGTCTATAAGTGTTAGTCTATTACCATCTTTCCGCTTCGAAATCAAAATCACCATTTGGGTGCACATAATTTAAGTCGGATTAGAAGATCTATGTATCATTATCATCACTGGAAGGACAAAATATTTTATCCGTGTTGTGCTTCTAGAACCTGCGACAAGGTTCGGCAATTTCTACCTCGACAGTGTACATGACTACACCAGATGAGCCTAGAGAGCAAACCAGAGTTATTTCATCTTCTTTCACGTTCAGATGTTCGCGGTGAGTGACATTTAGGTTGTATAAGTTTAATCCCGTATATAAATGACCACTTCTGTGGTAAGGAATTCAGGCTTGTACGTTTTAACATTTCTCCCCAACAAATCTACTTGGTTCAGACATACATGTAGAAGTAGCTATTAATTTCATGCTTTAGTATCTTGGTGGTCAGAAAGATCATTTAGAAGGAACTCCTCAGGTGCCTTATAAAACTTACTGACTCGGTAACTTTGACAAACTATACTTGGGTTTACTGAACTCATCCGTGATTAAGAAGACTCTAATCCGGCCCAATAAACAAGCAATCTGCTGTCGATATCTTTCTTTGGTTTCCAGAAATATGTTGTACCTATATTATGTAATCGTAAGGTCTTTATAGGAATATCCAAAATCCGCTGCTTCTAAGGTGGAATTATTCCTCTCAAAATACGTTAATTCTATCAACTAACTGAGCATGTGGAAGTCACCACACGTTCTTCGAATCCTATGACTTCAAACTGGTACCCCCATTTCACTGCTAACCTTCGTAAATGACAGTTTTCGTGTCAAATATAAAAAATTATGTGAAGCCAAAGGACATAATTGACGGAGCGATCATCGTGGCAAGCTTGTAGAATGATGTGTTTGTTGTATTTGTCACCGCAGATAACGACAACACAAGGATTGACACGCCCACTTTGTAAAATTATTGTTCTCATTTCATCTGCTCACAGTGGGCACGGCACCGAAGAATTGTATCAGCTGTGGGACCAATTTAGTTTCATCGAATATACACATACATCGTCGAACAAAAAGAATTATATCCGCGATATTTTCGAAGTACCTCAATGTATAAATGCATATATGTGGTACTAAAATGAAGGGGCACTTGAGTTCGAAAAATATACAGCTGCTATTCCGCATACATAAACCATCCAAAACGTGTGTACGTTCAAGTTTTTCAGCTATTTAGCCGTAAATACATAGCTACATCAGCTTTTTTTGCAATTTATTAATGTGATGTAACACTTGGCACCCCTTGGTGACAATTCAATTTCTCACCGTACGTTTGTGTAGTCGAATAGGCTTTAGCGGAATGCGACTTATCGAAGCACTGACAATTATCTTAGTGAGATGAACGGGAAACGTTATTATATACTTTTAGTCTACACTTGTAGAAATTATACTTGGATAAAAATATAAACTGGAAATAGTCATGAATTGTTCATTTTGTTTATGAAGCCATCTACACAATGCTTCACATTCCAAATTGTATGGCAGTTGGTTTCAACCTGAGAATACAGATAGAGAAATGTTATCGGAAATTCGGCTGACTGACCTGGAATAGATTACTTTTAAGTCGCTGAAATTCTGTTCAGTTCATGCAATCATGTTCGCTCTATTTCTCGTAAAATGTTACACAAATTGGAAAATGGAAATATTTGGATTCATATTTTGCTTTTAAACCTCGCTTTATTCAGCATTATGAATACCACTAGAAACAAAAGATTCATGATAATGACGGGATGAATTTGCGCACTCTATTACCGCCCAATGTGCACGGTACGCTGAATACATGAAAATGTAGCAGACTTATGACGAAACATGAACAGCGCTAGATAAGTAAATGTATATCAACCGTGTGCACGCAGATGGGCGCTTATCATTAATTTTTCATTGCCACATTGTTCAAAGTTACCAGGACTGCTAGAATGTTCCTGAGAACGGATTGTAATCGAAGTAGAACAGATGCGTCTGACTGATAAGACATTGGTAAACTGAAAGATATGTCTCTTTATAGTGCCGAACAGAATGTTGAATACTTTGGTGACGACCATATACTGGGCAGTAACTGTGTCTGACAGTTCATTTGTGTGAAACGCACCCCAGAGTGGTAACACGAATAACGTGTAAAACTCTTCTCAGTTCGTAAGCTTCGGATCTGTTATTGTGGTGCTGGGACACCAACAGATAGGATGGTGGGGCGACTGACTGTGTTCATTGTGCTGGCTTTTGGTATTAGTCTGTGTTACAAATTGGTATACAAACTTACCAGTGATGACGAAGTACATCTGTTATTCGATGAATGACAATGCGGTACACTGCACATTCAACATACATTAGACAGTCTGTGACAAGTAAACTATGAGTGACGTTTCACTCAGCAGCCTGTTTGGAACTCATTTTGTCACGTAAGTAGGTCAACCTCAGCTAAAGTGATCGTGGTCGAAAACTGACTTAAAATGCGATAAAACATTTTTTGGTTGATGAAAGTGAAACGGGAAACAGTTTTCAGGACTTTGATAACGCAGTATGCATGTTATAGTGTGAAAGATTACTTGAGACTGACAGCATGCATAATGCCCTATAACCTTACAAATTATTACTCGACGTAATGAACGCAAACACTGGAGCAGTCGGTACTTCCAGTTCTCGGCGTTATCAACCTTTTCGCCTCAAAATGGCTGGTGATTTGTTGGTTGTCTAGATGTGTACAGTGATGGTTACTCACACATACATACCCTAGTTTGAATGAACTAGGTATAAGATTGCCATTCGTTTTGCATCCAGAAAGCTATCGATGGGGGTCTGTGGCCAGAATAAGTGTCTATTTAAACACTGGTCACTTAGATGAAAGCCAGAACAACCACTACGTGCAAATGAATAATTTTGCTCGTAACTGTGATGTTCTTCTAGTATGCGTCAATTTTCTTATAAAATGATAATTGGCGTTAGTAACCATCTGGACAGAGCAGTTGATACCACCATCAGTTAAAGAGTGGCCTGGCTGAGATGATTAGAACATAGAGACAACATAGCGACTTTTTGACCAAACCGCTAGTGTCCCTTCTTCCATGCGAGACAAATTAATACATTTCCATGCCTCCAGTTTGTTATCAAAGCGTCTATGTACTGAATCTTAGATTTCAACTGCCGTGCACACATCTGTGGTGTAAATCAGGCTGAACATTTCGTCTTCGGTTAATTGCGCCAATCCCCTTAAAAATACATCAAGAAGTATGACAGAATCAGATCGTCCCTGCTGCAAATACACATGTAACCTTGCAGTTTGGTTTTCAAACCCGGAAAGCGGAGATATAAGCACAACCGTCTAGTCAAAAGTAGATGTACCCACGTTAAACAGGTTAAGTAATTATAACGGAAAATTTTCACAGAAGCTTATCAGGACAGAAAGAAAGTCGGAAGCAGCGAACACATTTGGCAACCGTAGTATTAAAACGAATCGTGTTATGCAGCTGTTAGCAAATAAACGATGGAACATCATTCGGGTAGAGTTAAAAACTGCAGGCGTCCGATAGCACAGTTGCTATGTGATTTGCTAGATGGGATAATGAAGAAGTAATTTCCCAAATCTTGAATCCGACTCAAGAAATGTGAAACAATTTAAACAGCTGACAAGTTTCTGCCTTAGGTATTTACGATATCCAAGCTAGTGATAGCTCCGACCAATGATCGAATGCTGTGAGTGATTTACTTTGATTGCTGTTTTAGTAGATGAGCCCGTTAGTAGGTGTCATGTGAAATGGTTGCCGATAGTACAAACTGAGAAGTCAAGGTTCGCGTACGTTTCGCTTTTTAAGAAATGTTTTTTTTTCATGAAATACTTGTGTTGTACTTAACAGCCCCACGGTATTAGGTTGTCAAATGTGTACCCAAACCATAGCGCTCAGACTTTTCCGACAGTGCTTTAACAAATCAATGGCAGGTTTTAATGAAAAGTGAGGCTACCGTTGAGTTCAAATGTAGTTTCATCAATAAACATAGTATACCACGAAAGCTACCTCATTCAAACTGCTTGTCACATAGGTACGCGTGTGCTTATCCGTCAGAAGTGGCGTCTGGTATAAACTAAACCACAAAAACGAATTATCGCTAGAGCGAACGGTTATTGTTGACTGTAGAACACCAAGTTAGGGGTGGTGTGAAATTCATGACTTACTCTTGATGCCATTCTTTCATTAGTTCCCTACGTTTTTAAACCAAATTCACGTTTATTATGAAGGTCGATTGGTTAGTTCGAACTTGGAATGCAGCACCAACCTTTGTTACAGTTAAAGCGGTGCTTGCCACGGTGGCTCTGGGTACATTCCTTTATTGTCCTGATACACGTATTCTGAACTTCGTCCACTCATAGCACCAATTCCACTTCCCCCTGATTCGAGTGTTTTTAAAGCACTGTACGGCTGATGAGGAATTCAAGATCCAGAGAATGTCATCGATTTTGCTACACACAGTCAATCATATTAACCTTCTGTCTCCTGTGGATCCTATCATCGAGATATCCGTTACAGCTATAACGACTCGTCAACCTGCCCAGCGGAATGATTTTCCCTTGCTACATCTCAGGTTCAGAGCCGGTTAAACCTTCGGATCACATCACTTCGTTAAATTATCAAGCCCGATGGTGACTAGCGGTCTTCACCTCAGAGCACTGGAGATTGCAATTAACTTGGAATCACTTACCTAAGCTCGAGTGCCCGTGCACCAGTGTGTCAACTGTGAGGCCAGTGGGACAACAGATACTGACCTTAGCATAGTGACCTGCAGAGGGACGGTTATGATTCAGAGGCGTGTTTCTGATCGATTTTGACTGTCTGTCTTATATGCAGACTCCTAGTGGCGTCATGCCCGATGGGTAGTCCGGTTGAGTAATTACCTGGATGCCGTCTGTCATCCACGACGAGAGTTTATAAACCGAAGATGTACGCCAACATTCGCATGAAACCTTCCTATCACGTTTACTCTTACTGCACGTGCTCACGTATAGTACAGCGAACATCGGAAACTAACGGCAGTCACTTGACTTAAATCAGTGCCTTGCGACCGAAGAGTAAATATCTCGGCTTTACGAGAAGGATAGTGCAGATTTCGTTATGAACCCGGTTGCACCTTCTGGTTACGAACGGATGACCATGAAACGTTGATCTTAAGAGCGAACTGCCGATTGCTGCTGCATGCTCCCTGTGTATAACCTCACTTTCCTTGTGAGAAAAACTACACGTTAAAGAAAATTGGGTCACCCGTGCAGTGTGATTCTGAACCTGATCTAACAGCTAGCAATGATCGACGACTAAGTGGCTTCGCTCTGATTGTAACAGTTTTTTTTACTATCATTAAACTATTTTAGCTGATCTCTCTAGGTTTGTGAATTTTGTTCACGAGATTCAAAAATTTTCCATCAAGCTTACATTTAGGCAATCACAGTCCGTCTCAGTTGCAATCGTTGCTGCACACGAAAGAAACTTACGAAAACGTGGAACTTGGTAGAGTGAAAGATATCATCAAAATGGACGTGTAAAGTTACAACCATTTTGTACGTGTTCAGTGATACAATGATATAAGGATCAAACTACCTTCTATATGAAGCGTTTAAGGCGCGTAGCTGAGTAACTATAATTTTCATAAGTGTTGATTCCTCTGATTCTTTTCACTTGATAAAACAAATAATCGCATCTTCTGGTGTATTAGTCAATTTTTGCAGCTCAACCCGTTCCCACGAGATCTGTGTTCAGGTTATTTTCTGGAAAAGAACCATCGCATGCGACTTCGCTTTAATGAACACGGATTAATGTGCAATTCTACCTAACTACTCCCTTCAGACCGTAAACAAAGCATCCTCATGCAGCTGTCGAAATCATGGTACACAGTGTGTATTTGTGTACTTTATTTGTCCCAAACTGTGCAAATGTGTGCATCGGTCAGTACACGGTAGTGTCCAGTTAAAAACGATCACGTTTGCTAGCCGTGAATTTTTGATTTGATGAAAAGTATAAAAAGGATAGTAGGAAATCTTCCACATCAGTACAAATTTTACAGTACTTACCTGACGGTGACTGTCAATCAATCTTCACTCGAACAGATTACGGTGTTTCATTCTCTCCTGTATTTTACCCTAACATTCGAGGCAACCCATTCGAGCTAAACGTGTGGTAATTAAAGTAAATATCAACTCAGTTCCCTCAGAAGCGCCTAATGACTGATCGTGATGGAAACACACTTCGGGGTAGGTAATTACGTAAGCGTATGTCGAAAGCACCTTTTCTTGATGAAATAGTCGAAAATAAATTCAACTTTAGTGACAGTCGCTTGCATTACCCTGGATGTAATTATTCTGATATCCGCCTATTCCTTACTCATCAATGAAACGAATTCTAAATGAACAGTATTCTCATACTTCTCCATAAAGAGTGCAGATGACTAAAACTCCAGTGCTTACAGCCCCACATTTGCTCAGTAATGAATCCAGCCGTAGTCACAAAAACCCGTTTGAATGAATAAAGCAATTATGATTACAACGCACAGCTGGCAGAGCTGATCACAACAATTTTTTTCTCGAAGGCACGTGCGCCCATCAGCTTAGTTCCTATACGTGACTCTGTGATAATTATAGTCCATATGACATCTAAGGTATCTTTCGACCACAAACTGAATATCACTTCCAAATGATCCCAGTTCTTTGATTCCTCTAAATCTCCCGGCCACTACTACGTTGAGGCTTTCTATGCATACACAATGAGTAAGGATCGCTAGAAAGGTGAGCTGCGCAACTTTTTAGTGAAGGAATGTTGGTATCGTATGCGCTTGAAAAACAGCTTGGAAAATATCCAGTAATTTATATTAAGGCTAGAAAATATCAATGCGCTTTGTCTTTCTTAAAAACTACAGATGGCAGGTATGAAGCGAACTTAGTAGGTACGATGGTATTTGGCAGAAGTGATTATCTTTCCTGGTTTCCTTATCTGCCAGTATTAGTTAATCGTTTCATTAGCAGGTGATTGGGAGAACTAATTTATCTGATAACATATTGATTTGATTCTAGTATAATGAAAAAATTGAACAAGTGACGAACGGCGTGAAGAGAACCTGCCATGTGTTTTCCATCTTTCTCACAGAAATTTGGGAAAAATGTGAATTCGGAATTTATATTTGAAAACTCGTACTCTGTGAATATTTTACAAGTGTCAGTGTTCTGTATGATAATCAGAAAGCATCGGACCATTTATATTTTAATGAAATAACTTTTTGGAAATCAATATGAACACGCTTATCACTTAACGTAATCTTCATTGACAATCCGCTAAGCTGCTATAGAGCTTCTCTCACATGAACACAACCACGCGTTTTCCAACTGACATCAGTTTCATGTTTCAAGTAAGTATGTGAAGTAGGACACAAGAAAACGACAAGCAGATTGATCCTCAGTTCAGCACACACTGAAACGGTGGGCAGAATTATGCTCTAGCCAGCTCAACAATGCTCATTCCTGCTCAGGCCAAAAACAAATAAGATTCAAAAGTTTTTTAAGGCGACGAGCTAACGGTGTTGACTCATCTCAGTGAGACTGTGCTCATTTTCACCTACTGTGATTCCGATTGGGCGTACGTCGTACATCATCATCTCTATCTACATACTTTAGATTTAGACAAACTGGTAGTTCATCAACTACATAAAAAGTGAGATCCAGGAAGTGTACATATGACGTTTTGTCAGTTGCATTCAGGAGCGAATGTCGCAATAGTTGCATAAGGTAATTAAGTCCTGAGATCACTGACGCGGCGTTCAACACGTTTGCCTTATGAAACGTGGGTAGGGTATTTTTCTAATTTACCTCCCAGCTGTGGTAAGGACACTCGCTAATGACCACCACCAACAGGTCAAACGCCCGAGCCTAGTGCTTCTTCCGAAAGGGACTGACTGAAAAACCGATTAAAACGCGACAGTGGTGTTTGACCTTCAGTGACGCTCAACTGGCGTAGTTACAATTTCCAATTAACTCTAATGGCCAAACACCTTAATGATCGTTGTAAACATATGTAATTTTGTTGCTAGCGCCTGGGAACGCCACGCTGACTGAGTTGGCACCACCTGTTTTGTATCATGAAAAAAGTCAGCTGATGGATATATTGCTGGTTTATATTTTGTTCCGAATATCGTCTTAGAGAGAGCGTCCAGTAACTAGGTACGTGACCACAGATTGTTTGTTTGAAGATATGACCATTTTGAACCTACAAGTTGTGGGTCAGCTCGTTTCACGTAGCTCACTTGTGTGGCTATTTTTTAAAATATTCTGCAGCCAGTCATTAGTGAATAAATGACTGGAACATTTATTCCTTTCTTCACCCTTTCTTTAAGCGGAACTGTCGAAAAATGTGGTTTCTCAGGCAATTTAAATGTCGTACATATGTTCACAGCTGGTAATCCAAGAAGTAAGAAGACACCTGATTCACTGAATACCCTATAAAGAGTAATGTTGTATAACAGGCAGTTTCGTTGTGAGCAGTATACTACTCACAAGTAGTATATTACCCACCGGTGACATTCAGAAACAAAAGAGCAAGCCCCGAACGCGACGGACAAAAACAGAGTATCGGAACAGCATATACATGCTGTGTGAGAACTTTCACCAAGGTGAATGACAAACTACTGTCACCCAGTGCGTGTGAGTGCATGTCTGCCGTGCAAATGAGTACACGCGTTTGTGGTTTGATTTTTGACATGACCTGTACGGAAGTTTGCGCAGCTAACGAACTCAGAGACCCAGCGTCTTTTGCGGACAGAACAGTAAGATAACTTTTTGCCTGTCGCAAGCCAAATACAATAGTTCCGAGATTCTGACAAATGTAGACTGGCAACTACTTGCGCGACGTTTTCTAAACTCGCTGGTTTGCACTAAGAGGTCAAAATTTGCAGTTTGTGTTCCGTAGTGCACAGTAGATAAACTGTATTGAGTGGTTTGTAAATGTGTAGAAAACAAGATCTGAGGTTAGTATAAAAAATATTTTGTGAAAGTAACTTGGATGCATTCATAATAGCCCGGAACACCGAAACAACCATAGATGACCACTCTCGGTGACATGAAATTGCATTAGGTTAGATCCCAAGATGACTGTAATAAAAACTGTCACCAAATTATTTGTCCACCAGCTAAACTAACTGACTAAACCAGTTGCGACCGTAGGATCGGGTAGTTTATTAGCACAAGAACAGCTCACAGATGATACCAATTCACGTTTGTGGGATAACCTTCAGATTTCAAACTTCGATTTTAGAATTGTATCCATCAGGATCATAGTCATTGTTTACTGGAGGGAGGGAGACTCCTGGGTAGGGATCTGGTTGCTTACAGAGGGGTTGATGGAACATCGATAGCTTGTCGGAATGGGCCAACTTCTGGGCTCCATCACCCCTCCATATTGGTCCACCTCTAAACCCTTTGAACATGAGTGCAATCATTTTCAAGGTTAGGGCGACAGGTCTGCGTGCCGATTTCAGGGTGCAGGCTGGTAGTACATAGGAACGCAGCGGGGAAGAACTCAAGGTAACAGTTTCGTAGCTTCGAATTGGGAGATTTGATGACGTTTTCCCTATTCTATAACCACCGGTGCACTAGTTATAGACAATCTCAAATTGGCTGTCACCAAGATTCCTGAATTGTTGCATTTTCAACGCTTCCAATTTATTGTCAGACTAGTTTTTATGGTGGGTGTGCGTAAAATTCCGTGTGTTGTGTCATACTATGTAGTCATGCTATGTCATCTGTGGGTCGTTGCCCAAAATTTCGGCAAGGCATGAACTTAACATCTATCCAGCACAATGAATGATAGTGATTTTTTGTGTACCAATAGGTCCGTGACTGTTGTGTATTCACTGTCGACCAGTTACTTGTGTTAGTTCTTCCTTACCCTCCAGTGTAATTGTATTGACAGGGTGAACATCGCGCTGTTTTTTCCACTGGTCATAACCAGTTTCAACATTTTTCAGATACTTTGTAACCCTCTAGCCATTTCTGTCATCATCAGGAAAAATTAACTAAGATTTGGCGTTGGTTGTAACTTAGGGATAAACATAATGAAAAACGGAGGTATCAGAACACCGCCGTTAGCACGGGTCCACTTTAACAACTTTTCAGTCAAGTTTGGCTACGAAGGTTCGATTTTGTTAGTCGTCCAGCCATCTGAGCAAGTTTGGTGTTGCTACAGCTGTGAGTTCATCTTGACAAGATGGCATCGTCGGCCCCATCGAAAAAGTTGAAGATAGGTCTTGTCAGTGAGCGATCATACATCACTGGTTTTCGGCGTCAAATTACACACAACCGATGAAATTACGGCCCTTATGTATCTTTTACGAATGTCATTCAGCAACTTAGTGATAAATGTAACACACACTGTCTCAATCATTCGCTACTTTACCACCCACTAGAAACAAGTGTGAGAATGACAAAGTAGCGACTTGTTTTCTGACCATCAGGCTAATTACAACGACCCGGTGCCAAGGAACTGATCAAATATGGTGAGAATCCGAATGTTGACCGTTGCCGAGGCCAGTAGTGTCTGACTGTGTAACCCTGACCTCTGCGCTCAGAAGAACTTCGTGCGGATACTTAATCTCCCCTGACCCACAATCAATCAAGCCTGCGATTTAGAGTAGTGACTGTGTAACTGATAACATACACGACGTACATATATATTGACCGTTTTTTGTCTCACTCCAGTCACTATTTCCATATTTACTGTGTTGCAATCAGTCTGGTGATCAACCACAGAAACAAGTCCTGTTCGCTACTTTGTTGTTCTCATGAATACATTGGGTATTTTCGAACGAATTGAACAATCCAAAAAAACAAGTACGTTGATCAGTAAATGGTTGGTATGTAATCCCATTATGAAGGATAACTATGATTGTGAAATCAGGTGTAAGCGTTGTTGAAGTCTACCTACCTTCGTGGACGAGAAATTCAAAAGAAACAATTAACTGTTTTTAACGGTCTTGTCAATTCACTCGCATTTTTTGGGTATGGCAAACCTGTTGACCAACTACCGACTAAACTACTAAATCTCACAGACAGTGCAAAATTCAAATTTACGTACCAAAAACGATGTACGCGGATCCGTAAACATGTACGAATGATTGCCTGGACGTAAGTTGTTTCGCTGGCTTGTTGCGGGTGATGGTGAAATTGTGTGCGGTAAGTGGTTGATCCATTGTCCAGGTGGTGACGGTACACCGCTTTCAATTTGTTCAACGTTTTCCGTTGCCAGAGAAATAACGACCAGATCGAACAGTTTGTAATAATTGTAATCAGTCTCGACTAGTCAGAAAGTGTTGACTGTTACAGCAGTTGTGGTTGATTGCATCATTCACAATTCACACACAACCTTATCTCGAAACTTTTAAAAGATGTAAATCCGAATGTTCTGTCAATCGCAGTTCATTTCACTGAGTAAATGCGATTGATTAGGGAGTTTGACCGAGAAGTGATCAGTGTTTACATATAGCATTGTATTCGTATGAGTAAGGGAGTTACTGATTCACAGTGGGAACACTAAGCAGTACTCATGAGCGATCACACACATACATTCATTTTCTAATTTCCATTTAAACTGTTGTAATGGTCATCGGGGAACTTCTCACCCACGGAGGCCGCAGCTTTCTCTTTCATCCATGCAGTATGTGATCAACCAGTTGATGTGTGCGACTCAAATCTGATTAGCTGCCAAAGTTTGGTTAATCAGAAAGTGTGGAAAAAGAACAGATATCAGATTCAATGTGAGCAGAAGTCAGCTTATCATTATTGTTATTGATATTGTCATAGAATATTCTATCAAGGCAATCATTTCTTAACGCGACTGAAATGAAATCCGAAAGCCAATAAACTCAGGGATATATGAAATTGAAGGTAGGGGGATTCTCTTTTGTCGAATTAACCATTTTTAAGTTCTCATTTGCATATGCCAGTTTCGTTTGTACTCATTTACTTAACTGGATTCTAGACAAAAGTTAGTCTAAGTTCGCACATATAACCCACTTCATATTTTATCCACCTTGCAACACATAACTTGAGTTCACTACTCATAATTTAAAGAAACGCATTTCAGGCATGGCCGCTTGTTCAGATTGTTTGCAGTTGACGGCGGGGTAAGTGCTCACATCAAGTAATTTTCCAAGGCAGTATTCCACTGAACGAGAATCATCCTGCTGGAGAACGTTGTAGGACACTTTGTATAGCTCAGTCTGATTTGCTTTAGTGCAATAAAGTCAGTGAAATATAGGTGGCCTGTTGGAATTGTAAAAATGAACCGAAGACAGTCATTAGAGCAGAGTTTCTATGGTGTGTCCTTGATCCACGAAAGATTTACAAATCTTCTTGAGAAAAGTATGCAACCAGATGACATTTGTCTGTTGACTTTTTGACGAGTAAGCAGACCGTATATACTGCTGAGGAACTGCAAGTGGAAGTGAACAGTAACGATTATATTTACACACCATTCCATCCAAAGAAGAAACAGAAAACTGACCAGTGCCACGTCTAGTTTATCCTCTTGTTTGAGATAATGACATCATATCGATTGAGATACTATTCGCCCGCTCATGCGAGAACTGAAATTAAACGGGGACGACCACAGCCTAGGAGGTCTTGATAGACAAATTTAAGGTTCAACATCAAGCTATACAAGGCAGCTTGTAGAAGAAAGTTGTATGTTACTAAATGACTTTAATTAGGCTGCAACTGAAAATGATCCAAAGGTTGACTTCGATGTACCTTTTGTTTTTTGGCAAGATGAACTTTACGTTCAATTGCAATCTCATCATTTGAGTCAATAATTTTAAACGCTGAGTTTCTACAGGAAAACTTTTCATATCCTTTCAACACTCAAATTTGATACAGCTCATGCTTGCCATACAAATTTGTAAATCTAGCGATCTTTTACCAGTTTTTAGTTTGAGGTAATTCAGGGGACAAAAAAAATCTATGGTTGACCTTATACCACATTTCCTAATATTATGCTGATCCGTTTTGAAATTACCGAAATGCGATGTGAAGACTGCACACAACCACAGTGGTGTACCTTATTAGTCCGTCATATAGTTAATGGGTGATTGGGGTGGGTTTATTGCGAGAAGTCTCTCGAACATTATATTCCCCTGGGAGATGCGTCCATTTCGAGCCATAAACTATGTTCAGCCCATAAGGTTCAGAGATCTTTACCATCGAGGCAACCGACGCAAATCTCCCTAGGTCATAAAAAAGGTCCTTTTAGAAAACCGTTTATCCCAGAAACCGAGGAGGAAGTTACCGTTAACGGAATCGCTATTGCCATTGACAGTGTTCATGCCGAAACAATGGTTATGTTGTAACTCGGTGCATTTCGAGTGTTAGTGCCACGAATGGAAGATAGTTTGCCTAAATTTGTTCACCGATTTGTGTTTATTCTCTCATATGTCAAGGTCTAGGAGGCTACTTATTGGAGGTGATTCGCAAACACTTCTCAAAATAGCTTTGAAATGTTCCAACAAAAGCATATTTTCTGAGCGATTGGTTCCTACTTGACTGAGACTGACCTTGGAATAAAGTCAAGTGGACCGTCCTATGTCGTTAGACCCACTCAACTAGTGGCATAGTTCAGACACTGTCATCAGGCTGTACATCCAATTTATGTATGTACAAAAACATTTTATGTAAACGCTCTACCTTCAGTGGCCAAGTATTACCACCCCACGCGAAACCCTAGGAGACATGAACCGCTTGAGGCTGGCAAGCGTGTGTCGTATAGCGGACATTTTTGACACACATTTATCAACATTCTCCTCCGGTAGACTGTGATCGACCCTACGACTTTGTGTGCTGTATTGATCCATTTGGATTTTTATGGTTTTCGTACGTAATTTTCCCAAGCTTTAGATATCTGTAGGAGCCTGGTATGATTAGCTGTGAGTGGCTGTTTGAACGGTAGACTTCTTATTCGTACAAATGATACTCGAGTCTGCATCAGTAGACTAGCTGCTACTTATATGTGTGAAACTAAACGTTTCCTCACTTTTTATGTAAAACCGGGGCTAAAGAGAAACTGCTTACCACTTTTAACGGGCATGCTAAAATCAAAGCGATCAAATAGCTGGAACGATATTTATCAACGGATTGAGAATAACACATCATGCGCAAGAGTATTACAGCTTGCTTGTAACGTTGTGTTATTCTTAATCCATTTATGAATGTCATGTTAAATACAACGGCCAAAACTGTTTGACTTTATCCGTGGATATCAGTTGGGATGTTGAACACCCCATAAACTGTCCAATTAGCCGGTAATGAACATTTATTACTTCTGTAAATTCAAATTTCTCATTTACGCGCCACTATTGCACCATAATTGTTATTTCTTGCCGCTGATTATTTCACGAGTGCCGTCAGAACTTTGCCACTTACAACTCTGGAAATCCAAAAGGCAACGGATGAAGACTCCATCGTCCAACTGGCCATGCAACACACCACGGAGGGTTGGTCAATCGGAAAATTCGACGGAGAATCGAAACAACATCACAACCGACGGAGCTCGCTATGTTTGGTGAGTATCTGCTTGATGTTTGGTAATCGTGTAGTTGTTCCATATCGTTTTAAAGTACTCCCTCCGATTCACTCTGCACATCCGGGAATGAGTCGAATGAAGTCCATTGCATGAAGCTACGTTTACTGGCTCGGTATGGATGAGGACGTCAAAAGATTCGTCGAAGTCTGTGCGCGTTGTCAGCAAGCAGCCAACAACCCTCCTCGGCTGACAGCGGTACCCTGGCCGCAACCCGACAAACGCTGGTCCCGGCTACACATTGATTACACTGGTCCCATCAACGGAATACACTATCTGGCTCTCGTGATGCATACTCCAAATGACCGGAGATCGCCGGTGTATCTCCCCCGACTACATCGACGATCTTGCAGGTGTTGAAGGGAACATTCTGCCAACATGGACTCCCAGAGACCATTGCATCAGACAGTGGCACACAGTTCACGTCACGTGAGATCCAGAATTTTCGCACGCTTAATGCCATTCGGCACATACGCTATCCACCCAGTCCAACGGTCAGGCTAAACGCTTCGTAGATACTTTCAAGCGAGCGCTTCTCAAGTCACGGGGCGAGGGGACGTCGGAAGGGATCCTCCAAAAGTTCTTGATTGCCTACAGAACCACTCCCAACTGTGTTATACCAGATCAGCTGTCTACCGCATAAGCACTCTTGGGCCGAAAACTTCGGATAATGCACCACGCCATGTTGCCGAAAATCACGGCTTATCAAGAGACGCCACCGGGAAAGTGTTACAACGTGAAACTACCAAGCGGATGCAATTGAGCTGGAACGATTTCTACGACGCGGTTATGTTGTACGCGCTGTTTTACTCCGAAGAGACGATCTCCAAGCAGACTACGAAGGAAAAACACTGGTCTCCAGAGAGAGAGCGTTTACTGTCTCAGTCCAAAGTCAGATTACAAAATGCAGCTCTTGCGTATTTATAGCTCGTCAAGCGACCAGGTGAATAACAGGCGAATTAGCGCTCAGCATGTAAATCGGTGCCAGAAATTAAAATTGAGGGTGAAGTAGAATAATTCGAATTTACAAAAGTGGTAAATGTTCATTACCGGCTAAGTGGACAGTTTTTGGGGGTATGTAACATCCCCAATAGAAAGCATGTGTCTTTATTCGAGGTGGGATCAGCCGTGTACGCCAGAGATTACCAGGCGAGTGATGAAACATGGAAACCTGGCCACATAATGAGCAAAGAGAGAAGCGTCATGTATGATGTTGCTGTTAGGAACGAGACTTGGTCGCGACACAAAAACCAATTAAGATCGAGGAATATCTCCGAAGAATGCAGCAATGAAAGAGAGATCCCGATCGACATACTTTTGGATACGTTCAACGTTCCAGTTAAAGCACCGATTTTGGAGAGCGCAGCACATACAGAGACTCAACAGCACAACATTGTCGACGGATCCCCCATATCCAGACGACGGTCTGGCCGTAAGAGAAAACCTACTGTGCGCTTCCAGTTGAATCCCAAGAACCCCCGATACTAACACTCTAATAAGGAGAGGTGTTGGGGATGGTAAATACCCCCCAAAAAAGCCCACTTAGCCGGTAATGAACATTTACCACTTTTGTAAATTCGAATTCTTCTATTGCAGCATCATTTTTATTTCTGGCGCCGATTTACATGCTGGACGCCAATTCGCCTGTTGTCGACCCAGAACGCTGTTCACTGAGTATTGATCATTGAACATCGAATATTGAATATTAAATACTGATCACTGAATATTGAACGTTATTCACCAGGTCGCTTGACGAGCTATAAATACGCAAGAGCTGCACTTGTAATTTTTCTTCCGACTGAGACAGTGAAAGCTCTCCTTCTGGAGATCAGTGTTTTTCCTTCGTAGTCTGCTTGGGGATCGGCTCTTCGGGGTAAAACAGCGCGTACAGTATCATTACGCCGTAGGAATCGTTTTAGTTCAGCTAGTTTTGCTCGATCTCTCTCGATACAACATTTTCGTAGAAATCGCTACAGCTCAATTGCATTCGCTCGGTTATTCCGCGTTACAACAATATCCTGAAACGATACCTGTTTTTTAAACCTAGTTTGATATACTCGTCAAAAAAGTTAGCTTATTAAATAACTTTATTCAGTAGGTACCGTTACGACACTGATGCTCTGACTATGAACATCTCGCGTTTGAACTATACGTGAGAAATCAGAAGACATAGTAAACCACTGGGGCAACCATTAAGAGATGTCTGTTTCTGACAACGGGATCCCAGCCTAGTGGATGATTACCTTTCATTCAAACAATCTCTTTTGTCACTCTATAGATACCATTTTTGGTAGCAGAAGTATCCAGTGAGTATTACCAATAAAAATTCCCTTACAGTTGAATGTGCACCGTATGAAGTGGTCAGGCAAAGCATGACGAGTGTTGAAAAAATCTACGGACACATTATTCCAACCAACTCACAATCTGCTTATTCTCAGGCCATCATGTTGAGAAAACTGACAAAT
The DNA here is from genome assembly GCA_008508345.1 of Paragonimus westermani. Lineage (NCBI taxonomy): Eukaryota > Metazoa > Platyhelminthes > Trematoda > Plagiorchiida > Troglotrematidae > Paragonimus > Paragonimus westermani. Next base: position 58,552 of record QNGE01002971.1, read on the forward strand.
TTCTCTTATGGAGTGGTGATTATTTATATGCAATCAACCGGTTGCGGGATATGTCGACAAGGTTTTGATAGTGATGTTTCACCCTCGTGGTGCCAGTATACTGAATATAATGAGGTTTGGTGTTCACTTGTGAGTAGCTAAATACCTCTCTCAATCCAGTCAATTTCTTTTTCGAAACAACGACCCAGGCTTTACAAACTGTACATTCGAAGTTCTGAACTGTTGTTCCTTCATCTGTACTCCCACATGTCTGCTCGTTCATCAGGCAGACAAATTTCAACTTCCACTTGATAGCACTATTGAATTTGTCTCGACAAATGTGCATAGTAAACCGTCAACTTCATATAATTTTGCTCCTGAACTGTCTGCTTTGTTCAGTGAACTAAAGACCAATTATTAAATCACACCAAGTTGTCATGCCATATCATATACGCACAATAATGTTTGCGTCAATCTTTGAACTCAGTGTGTAGCAGATTTGTAACCGAAGCACGTTGGCTGTTAATTCTGTAAATTTTTGCCACCATGACAGATTTGTCATATCCATCCTTTCAGCTGTAGATGTCACCGAGTGTTGTTCAGAGCAGTACACATATCAGAACGAGACCAGAAGGTATGTTTTCTAAATGGGAACTCAAGTGATCTACAGCTTTCACTCAACTTCAACAGCGGTTTAGTGGGTCGAACGAAGCCAGTGTTAAGAGTTCTACCTTAGGGTGTTTTCTTCCTGAATCAGAGCAAAGTGTACCGTAAAACGTTTTCACCAGGCAGGACAAATCTAGTAAACTTAGCTGAAACTAGCACAAAACTGTAACCCGTCGTACTTATTGAGTTGTCGTGTGGGCAGTTAGTTACACAACTGTCTCAAAAACATGAAACCCGGAATCCGACTTCCATTGTAAACAGACATACTAGTCTCATGTAATAAGACTACTTGGAATAACACTGCGCTGATAAGTTTCTTCAGAGACATATCTTATTAGAAAATAAACACATAGCCTGCTCATAGTACGTTGTATCAACTGATCAACTAACGGTTTTTTCGGTGATAATCTTAGCAGTCCGAAAAATTACCACTTCTACTACTACCGCTACCACTGACCTTAACTCACATCTTATATCATGACCTACCAGCACACACACTTAGAGCAGGACATATAAAGACGATTTTCTCGTTGATTTTCACCTAGGCACCTGAAGTCAGCAAGCTCTGTAGATAACTCTTTTAAGTGGTCATCCGCCATGAAAATACACGAAATCCGTTAAGCGAGGTCTTTCCTTTAGAAAGAGACTGGACTTTGACAGTATTTGACGGCATGCTCATCTCCCATTCCTGTTGGGCTAAACTGGACGGTGTGACAGTCACACCTACACAGTCATTCATACCATACAATCCACTAAGTAGAGGTCTGACAAACTCCAGTCTCCTGGTATTCTTAGTTGGGGTTTGGGAAAAGGTCAGCAGTTTTTCCTGGAAAACGCACCAGTTTTTGTGAACTGCCACCCACTCACTGCCTTGTGTTACAGGCTTTTGAGCCAAAGGCTTTGCTTGGGAACCCTGATAGTTCTCCTGTCTAGATCTGGACGTCCTGGCAATATTTCGGCTCACATACAACTAATAACTCCACAATGCACCAGACATTTCGTCGTATAAACCGGGTCGCTCTATTTGCTACATTCAATAGGGTGGATAGGCGAAAACATGCTACTGTTTACCTCTCTCTAACTGCCCTAACGTATTTAGCTCACAGGCCCCCAGATCTTCATTTTTATTAACTACTGTGCATGCCCCACAACAGATACAGCTCATTACAGTGACACGGTGTGGCAAGTTCCACCTCTTACCATCCAGCTTCAGGCCTCCCTCGTTCTCTACTTAGACCTAGAATGGGGATAAAAATAGGCGCTTCAGATATATCCACTACAATAATGAGAATCAAGACACGTAGGTGAACAAATCTTTCCAGTAATTCGTCTTCAGGCCGGTACACCTCTACGAGGGGTTAGTAAAGTTAGGACGAGATAGCGATCGTACGTATTACAGAGAAGCTGGGTTACTCGCCAATCACTTGATGATGGTTTGATTAGTCTGTTACGTTAGGACTAAAAACGGGTATCTGAAGTTCACCCCTTATCTGGCAGTGGCGAACTACTCAACCAAATTCATCACCGACTGCAGCGATAGCAACCAGTACCTGAAACCCTTTTGGCAGGCGCCACGCAGGAATCCTGTCGAAATAAGGAACACACCACTGAGACGCCATGGTTTAGATCAGCATGATGCTCATTGTGGCGGAATTGCTTATCTTGAGCAAAATATTGTACAGCAACAATCAGCAATGGAAAATCTCACACATCACGAACAGGAATTGTTTAATGCTTTCTTGAAACAAATGATTGTAAGATGGATTCACAAAAGACGGACCTCATTAGGGCGCAGTCTCTGTTCTTCCAAGCATCAAACAGAAGGTCCAAGTCAGCCAAAAAGTACGTAAACAACCATCCCGTTTATGTTTTGATCGGATCACAACTGGGACGCCCTCACTCGGTCTAGAGATTTGTTACCCACAAAGCAGGGAAGAATGTTTAGAAACTGAGAGACCATTTTGGAACCTTTTAGGTCAAACGCAGGACTTAACCCCAAGTTCGTTAGATTGCCTTGAGTTATTTAAGTCTACACTTGTTAATTACTACCAACTGTACCGTAGACGTGCATCGGAAAAGAGGAACTTTTGACTAGGGATTCATTGAGGCGGCTTCAACATAATCCAGCTATTCTCCTGTGCAGACCAGATAAAGCAGCCGAAGCATGTTGCGATGAATTCGTTTTGCCATTCATTGGAGAAGTGAAAACTGGAACCGTTTCAACGTGTTCGAAAAGCAATTGCCCAGCTGAAAAAAAAAATGATACGTCTGTAGGACGTTAATAGGAACTCCTAGAAATCGTGTTCACTGGACACAAGGTCATTTTTCACAGACGTACACCTGCTAGAAGCTGTCATTTTTATATGACTACTTGTGTGGGACCGTAATTGATGTTGGTTTACCAATACTGAAATTGAAGGGGTTTCTCCCCCGATGCTCGTTTGATGCACAACTTCTATTCAAGTGTTCTGTAGCAACAGACGGGTGACATAGGAACTCTCCTGGCCGATGTATTCATGGGAAAGCTTGAAAGCACCATGCTTACATGCACCATTAGCCAGTTCACTCAGTACAGTCGGTAGAAAATACACCTGTCATTACTGCCTCGGATACTCATATGTGCACTCACTCCAAAATTCAATCGTGCCCACCAGTTAGTTAAATGTATGCTTGAAGAAGAGACTGAAAACCACGTGTCTTTCTTAGATGTTCTTGTATATCGACGAACAGATGGCATTATTCCTCGCAGGATTCATCGCAAAAATACTTGAATCGATCATCACGCAAACTTTCACAGTGTTTTATCCATAAAACAGAAGAGAAGTGTAGTGCGTTTCCTTGTTGACAGAGCATACAGAAATTGTTCAGTGGATACGCTAGGCATTGAACTCGAATTCGTAAGGAACCTACTTCATGATAACGGCTACCTGGAATGATCTGTCGCCGAAAACATGCTCAGAACGTCACTTGAACCTGATTTGCAAGACGTAAGAAAGAAATTTGTGTATATTCGAGTGCTGCCCAAAAATAACAATGTTGCAGAATGACTGACAAACAGGCATTGAGCAGGACGTGCCGCAGTTGAACCAAGTTTCCAATTCACCACATCCACAGTTATCACGTTTTATAACAAGGACTGACTGTTCAGATCTCATCTGTATGTATCTGCTAATTCAACTGTTGTTGTTGTTGTGCAGGTTACAATGGTCGAACAACAAGACGGCTTCTGAAACGGATCAGAAAATATCATCTACGGTAGCTGGGGTGCGGGGAAATACGACTGGTTAACAGTGCTATCCTCGACCATCTGGCTAAAAGCAGGCACTAAGTAAACACTGATCGAGTACCAGGCAATCCATCAAGGGTTGCCCCAATGCCGTCATGTAGCGAAAGCCATTATATGTCATTCTGCCCTCCAACGATCCATCCCGTATCTCTGCCGTATTTATCACGCGATTTTCTCGATCCGCGATCATCTCGATCCATGCTGCTACTGAATAGTGGTGTGAGTAGTATGGTGCGACCGTATCTCCTCACTACACTATTTCCACCATGGGCACAACTCTATCGGATCGATGGCCGACCTCCTCAAACAAACCGGTGGACGATCGTGACACAATTAAGTCATGGTCAACTGGTTGATTAGTGATCTAGCTTCTCTGTGATCAGCCCAATTGCCATCTTGATCAGACTCTGTTAACTCCACACGCAGTTCTACCAGCTTGAAGAGGAATTACCAGCAACATTTATTCGCTAATATGTCTTGGTGAGGCCGAATCTCGTCTAGGTGGCAGGTTGAGGATAGCGTCACATCGCTTGGATAAAAGCGGCCGTTTGTTGCAGCTGTGCGTTCAGCACAGGCTACTTTTAGCCAGCACTAGCTTTAAACATCGTACGCGTCATTGTTGTACTCGGTGCCAGCCTTCTTCGAATCAGGTCTGTTTTCAGATGCACCACATAGCCTTTAGTTATAAGTGACGTTGATTCATTCAGGACTGTCGTTCTTACTACAGCACGTGCATGGGTTCAGATCTTGCATAGGTGGACTGACTTTTTGTTATCAGTTTTAACGCATAACGACTCTACGGACAACAACGGCTGACTGTTGAGAAACTGGCTACACCATCGGTAAAACATGATCACCAAGCTAGCCTAGAAAGCAGGCTTAACAATTCTCACTCCAAAGATCCCAATAGCTGCTGGACCCAATCCTCACAGATCACTCGAGAAACAAATATTGCAGCATGCAGAATAATGGTTCGCAAGCTGTGAAAACACTGGATATCAGTGAAATCCTTGGAGATGTTAGAAGCTAGACGGAACATATCTTCTGGCAGTCCATTTAAGAGATTTAAGGGTGATTTCTGCAGAACAGTGAGACGTAGTCCAAAAGCTGATCATGAGGCTCTGTTAGGGGAAAAAGTTAAGAAAATGAAACCGCTTTTGCTTTAAAGAACACCGACAAACTCTTCAAGCTTATCCTTTCCACTTGTCCCGGGTGACCGCCTGTTAGTGAAGCTATTAGCGAGACAGATGGTACACTTATCTGTAATGAACCCAGAAGCATACAACGATGGGTTGAACATCTCGAGAGTCAAGTTATCTGGCCGGATACTTCTACTGTGTTACCGCCACAAACTCGCAACGTAACATCTTGGCACAATCTGACACATTCCAGAGGAGGCGGATAGAGGTTAGTCAGTTGTTTCGATTTTTGTGAACTACGAAGAACATCCCCTTTTGGAATCACTTGATAATAGCTCCCATACTCAAGAAAGGTGTCCGTGGCTCTGGCAAAAACCATAGAAGGAGTAGCTTGGCCGCACTCATTAATATGGTTCTGGCATCCATTATACTTCGCCGACTTATACACCTCGGGAAGCAAACATTAGAGAAGATTAGGCAGGGTTTCGCCTTGGGCGAAGATGTGTAGATCACATTTTCACCCTTTGTCGGATTTTGAAGCAGCGTCACGCGTACCGTCGGCCGACAATCGCCGTATCTTCTGATAATAAATCTGTGTTCTATTCATTAGATCGACCTACATTTTTAGTCACCTAAATGCAGGAGTGTGCAGAACCATTCTGTGAACATATTTCTGATGCTTCATTCCCATATTTTAGTTCAGGTTGGGGTTTAAGGTTAACTGTCTGACAGTTTCAACAACGTGAGCGGCGTACGTCAAGGCCATCCACATTTACCATTTTTGTTTAAAATTGTGATGGACAGAATAACTGTGGAGTATCTACAGCACCCACAAGTTGGTAATGTGAACCTCCCAACTGATGAAAAACCTATCTTGATTACCCTGAAGACAAAATATCTGAACACTACTTCGCGTCCTGCTATGTAATACGGAATGTGCTCTGCAATCTCAAAATACAAAGTGACTACGTAGATTTGGTGTTACGTAATGATGTGGGATTTGTTGACTAGTTTGTGTTCTTGAGAGGTAGCATCCGCGGCAGCGGAAGTTTACGGAGCAATACAAAAGCGCGCCTCCCTAAGGCTGCAGCAGTGTTCGCCGATCTAGGACACCTCCGGCGTCAAGGAGGCATTTGTTTGGTGCTTTGTGATAGTGCATATGGGGCGAAAAGGAGGAGTGTGTTACTTTACGGCAGCGAACCTTGGTCACTCAGTGTAGAAGTGAACCGCCTTCAGGTATTTAACCACCGGTGTTTGCCTTCAGTCGCTCGTATCGGGTAACGCCAACAAGTAAGCAACGAGGCGATTAGGAGACGGGTGTTAGGTACCGATTGTCAAACAATTTCCTTTTTCATTCCTCACATTTGTGCGGACTTGAATGGTTCAGTCGTGTACTAAAGAGGCCAGATAATCGTCTATCACGCCCAGCACGCTTTGCCGACCTTGTGGCTGACTGGCCTAAAGTGCGATATGGACAGATGATGACCTGGTGTAATGGAATGAAATCTTTCATCAAGAGATAGCTAATGTAAGTTGGGTCAACCTCTCGAGTGTGGAAACTGGTGACTCTCAGAGTCGATGGCCAGAGACTTTAGGTGCGATGGAGGCTAGTCGAGCTCAGTGGCGTGGATGTTGTTGTTTCGCCAGACTGTCTGTAAAATGTGTGCATTTATTGACGCGGGGCAATAAAAACCGTAAGGAGTCTATCTTGCTAGTTATGCCATAATTTCACTTATAGCTGGGTTGTTTGTTTACAAGGTGCTGACCTCGTGATGTTGAATGCTTGAACGGGGGTACGGCCGTATTTTTACAGTCAGGCCCCTTTCCGTCCCCTTCTTTTTTATTCTCTCTTCCTGTACAGGGTTTATGTTTTATTCTTGGTTGTGTAGCAGATGAGCATCAATGAGAACCACTCATATACTGCTGCCTATGATGATGAGGATAATGAATTGTCATTAACACCATGGTGCACCAACCGGTACGCGAATCTGTAAACTTAAGGTAGGTCAATGTATCCTGTATTTCAATGAAGCTGGTGAAATAACCAGTTCAATACAATTAAGAGGAGGGAGGGGTGGTTGAGGAACAGTTATACTATTTCTCATTATATTATAGATGTTAATTAGGAATGAACCCTTAAGCAAAATAAAGTGGTGCATAAACCAGCCAGTGTTTGAACACGTTTTAATGAGATTGAAACAGTTCAAATTTTAAACAGGTCGATCAAGGGAAAACTATCATAAGCAGTTATCGATCGGATAGGGACGTTGAGATATGCTAAATTTGATAGGTGGCCAAAAGGGAGAATCTAGAGTGAGCCTATTTTCAAGAAGTTTGAGTTATGAAGTAAATCTATCTAAACGGTACAACTGCGAAACTCCAAAATAGTAGTAATAACTTGAAGGAACAAAATTAACTCTTGGTTGACCAACTTTCACTTACTGGTGGTTGTAGGAGAATTATTGTCTGCTTCCCTACATAAATAGCACGAATGTATCGCAACGACTTTAACAGCAAGCTTTCTGTGCTTATTGACCGAAAAATACAAAACACGAAAGCTTTCTACATCTAGCTAACGAGCCTTATTCCTTTCAAATACCATGCGACAAGCGAATGGCCACATTGTTATACGATCTGAGACATCAGCCCCAGGCATTTTTATGATTTAGACGACGAACTTGAACCTTTACATATAAATTCGTTGTGCAGTTTGCTATTAACTTGGTGCTGATGATAACCAATTCATCTAACCATTAATTTGTAATTCACTTGCGTTTTATATAGCTTTGCTGGCACATTTTAGCCTAGTCCTCATGACCGTGCAGATATCCTCAACCTTGTTTATTAATTGTATGTATGTGCTTTTGAGGTATTGCTTTCGATGTTGTCTTTTTCCATCTTTCTTTGGTCTACTTTGAAAAAGAACGAATGGCCGTAGTACTTAAAAGTTTGGGGGATTAAGGCTGATTTTCATTCGGTTGTCTGGTGTAACCAACTCTTGAGGATACTGTCCAGTACGGATTGGGCGGTGCTTCGTTTAATCGACGTTGGTAAGAAGCTTTCAGAATGACTATAGCATTGACTGCTTCCATAATATATCCCTTATCAATGAAAGACATTTTTACACCTAGGAGAAAAATTTTGTTCTGTTGAACTTTCACAGGGAGTGAAGACTGTTGCTTAGTGCTTGTGGTTGGTTGTCCTATGTTATACACACTGACTTGGCGTATCTTTTATGAAGTACTATGTACTGAAGAACCGTTGCAACCTGTCGCTATACCTGCTGCATAAAAGTGTCAGTGAGTAGTGTTTGTGGTGGGTATTCCATTCCTTCGTCATCATCTTGTCAGCAAAATTTAAAACCAAATACAAAACTGAATATTCGCACTGTATAATGACAGAAGTTTACAAACTGTAAATAAGATTATTTTCAGATTTCTTGCTGCACCGCAAATTTATGAATGATGGGTATCATTTCAGTGGACAAAATGATTGTAAAATTTGATTTTGAAGAGAATACCGTTGACCTACTGGGCAGTTTAAAACCCACAGAACTTCAACAAATAAAACTGTCTTTCCAGCTATGTTGAATCCCTTTTTGTGTTTACCGAGCTCAACAACCGGACAAGAGACTGTAACTGTTTGTGGCATGGTGAGTAGATAATCGATACTATCGGTCTGAGATTCACCTGTTTCGTTGGTTATTAATGTTACCTACTTTGGATTCTCCGCAACTGGTTTCCTTACCAATTATTACCGATGTATGCAAGGCAGGAAACTGGTGTAACAATTGCCGTGTTTGTTCAGGCTTATCCGAAACCGAAGAATTTCCTATTCGAGCTATTTACAGCTACGTAATTCCCACTTTGAAATTCATTCGTCACTCTATTAAGAAGGGCTTCTCGTTCTCCAGCGATATGAGGTATCAAACACCCCCTGCTGGAAACGTGTGGATGGTCCACTCAAGTAATGTTTATTAGTACAAGAAATACGAGTGAACACACAAGTGTTCACGTTCACTCATCCAGACGTCTAGATATCAGTCAGGTGTGGTTATGCAAAAAAAACAATGTCACTTTCTACGCCACTCCAGTTATGGAGGGAAGTAAAAGCGGTTCAATGAATCCAAGCCTAAACACACCAAGATCAGTTAGACTTCTTTTATTCAAAAACTGTTCGGTTGTATTGTAGACAGTCAAATGCATTAGAGCGGAAGGAAAATCATTAAATTTTACAGCTAAGTAAAGGGGCACATGTTGTTGTGCGAAAGGAATTAACGTTGGCACTTGCCACTGCTTTAGATTCTAGGGAATGTTTTGGATGCAGCTAGTTTGGGAATCCGTAAACGATATATCCACAAGGATGGATTTGAATTTGCTGTTAAACTGATTATGTGCATGTGCATATATCTCGCTGAAGGTAGTTCAGTTTAATCACACGTGAAAGGTTCGCCACAGAATCAATTATTGGTGGCGTCATACTTCATTCGAAGCATTGGTAACCAAGAGCATGTCCTGATTATCACGTGCATTCCTAACACGAAACAGTCACGTCTTTCACCAGTGAATGTTTTCGTTATCAACTATCAACTGACTTCATAATGCTTGATGATCGAATAGTGTTATACTTTACAAATATCAATCTAAGAACTCAGTTTTCACCTGTTTGCGATATCAACTCACATAAAAATGATTCGTTCTGTTCTTGGTGTAGTAACTGCGTAGCAATGCGTAATTTGGTGGCGTTGTAGCACAACCACAATAAATTTGTTAACCTTGCAGTGATTGTATAACACCAGCAAACGCTAGATTATTGTTTTTCAATAGGTAATCTCTATACATTTTAGTGGGATGGTAATTACCCTGTCCCAGGGGAACGAGTTGACATTCTGGCGCAAAACACAAAGCGGTATCATATCATTTGCTCTGACACACTGACTTCTTTGAACTCACAAACTTTCGAGCCATCTGGCAACACTGTTGGTCTACTCGAGTTGAGTGTTTTACCCTACAAGCTATAATGAGCCTCTCTAAGGACGAAACACTATTAAATTACTGTCGGATAATTAACGTTGACCAAAAACTGGTACTGTTAGAGTCACCACCGTCAACCGCGGTATTTTTTTCATCTGGTGTGATACATTGCGGTTGATTGTGGTGAGGAATTTTTATGATTCAATATTTAGGATTAAACCACTTTACACAAATTCATAGCCTGTTCAGACTTAACGTAAGTTCGCCATCTTTCGCCAATAATTATATATTATGAAACTTCGGCCACAGAGCTGATCCCACTCGAACATTTTGTGTAGTCAACAGATCTTAAGCCATTTTCGACCTGTCGGTGATCGAGCAGAATTTATTTGCATTTATGGACCAGCAATCTTTGTTCCAAAATGATAGTCATTCTCAAGCCTAGTTAAAACCGCATTTCACTCCCACATCAAAACCTGGCTATATTTAAATGAACGTTTATAAAAGGACACACTCTTGTTGTGTTTTAGAAAACAGAAGAATCAATTTACAAGAATGTGTTAAAAAAAGAAGCCAGAACAAATTAATTCAACGCACGACTTGCGTTACCAAGTTGCCGAAAAAAGCAAACTGTTGCGAAGGCGCGACTTTCTTAACGACGGAAGACCTATTGAGAAAGACAGGAAGAAAATGTTTTCCGGTCCATCTATGCCAAAGCACGTCACTGTATTTTTGCTTGAACAGTGTAGAGAAAATGGAAAATGAACAACATCGAACGAAATGTCTGATATAGATATTTCCGAATAACTCTCAAAAAATATATGTCCACAATCTTTGTGAAACACCCTGCATGACGTAAATGGGTATGGGGATAATAACCGTGGATAAAACGTGTCATCTTTCCGTATTTCAAATACGTTTTTTGTCAATTTTGTAGTCAGTGAATGCATGAATTGCTTTGAGTTAGGCCTGCCGTTACAGTTAATAACAAACATATCAAACAACACAGTTTCACATTGTTCCGAAAATTTTAGCTAAATTAAAGAGGAATCGATAAACGAAAGTGATCTTCGCCAATTTTTCATTGTGTATAACTAGTGTTATGCGGTTACTGGTCTGGAAGCGATACGCTTACGTTGTTATGAATGTATGGTCCTGCCGATATAATACACGCGGTATTTTTATGTCATTGGAAATTCATCACACTTCGTCTGTACTCATTCGTCGGACGATGAACCAGATTTTTTCATTATACCGATTTCCAAAATGGCTTCTCTAAACTGTTTCCATTTTTGAATACAGACCAGAAGACACTTCAATAGGGAGCTTTAAACTGCAATCCCCCTTGATAACCAATCCAGACCTGACAGTATGTAAATTTAAGCAATTCTCTGCCCTTTGAACAGAATCGAAATTGCACTGGGCTCCTCACAAATATGTCACCACAACTTTGTATTTCACAACAGGTTAAGCTAACAGTTATAAATAGTTGACAGTTAGCCAAAAATGGCTGGTTGGATGGCTTTGTAACATGTTTTCAAAATTACTAAAAGTTCGACCACCACTTCAGAGAAATAAACATACTTATACCTCTCTCATTTCGTGGTGATATCAAAACCAAAATTACCAGCCGACTTTCAGATGAGAATTGCTGGTGACAATAGTTAATGAAACTGGTCCACAACTGGAGATGACCATAGCTAAGTGACTTCCATTCACCCTCATACTGCTGTATGATTGGATAGTTTTTTCAGAAAGCTAGACGTTTATCCAATCGTATCAGAAGACGACATCCAATATGAAGCATTATCAATATGATCAAATCACCTAACAGCACAGTCGTCCCCCATTTGATTTACAAAAACCACTCGGTTGACTTAATCTAGGTATGTATTTGAAATGTTCCAGTCACTCAATTTAACATGGTCAAACAACGAATGTTAACCACAAATTTCCGCTTGTTTTCTCATTATTGTTTGTTTGCACAGGTTTTTATTGGACCTACGGTTAGGGTGCCCAGTAACTATGCCATCAGATTCACCTCACAGCCAATAATTCATTACACTCTATACATAGCAACAGAATGGAACTCCAGACCATCCGCAGCGGTTTAACCTATTCACCGTTTGAGTGGCCAAATCGTGGTTGTTCGGAGCCCTACAGTGTTTGTCATAAACAATTCGCATTTCTCATGCTTTTATCTATTGAATTAATTCCGATGAATCTGCACTTTGGTTTCGGCTGTTCAACTTTACCCCCCGTGGACATCACTGTATGTTCTCATCTGGCCAAAGTTGTTACACTGCATGCCGTACTCAGCGTCAAGGTAGGATTCAGTGCTCGAGGCCGAGTTTAAATTAACCCATCGCATTTTCGAGGCATAAAACCAGCGCTTTGTACGAAAAGTCCGTGCATATAGATTGGGGGTTTTCAATCGGATCCTGATAGATTCTTAGTCAGCCACAAGATAACGCTTCATACTTAAGATGTGAACACCAGCAGCGTGGTAGTTTAATTTGAAAGTTACGACCATAGTTGGCCACGTTGGCCAGCAGATTGCCGTACATATTCCGATGCTGTCGTGTCCTAGATAAAAAGTAATCTGTCTGACAGGCTTTCTGCTGTGCGACCGATATAGCCTGTCCAACGGAAAGAACTTTACCAAACGCAATGAACAAACAAGAGGGGAATTACCGCCACGAGCTACCATGACTTTGAGATAAAGGTGTGTGATCAGCTATGGGATGCTTATTGTTACAGATTAGAAAGTGGTCATCAGGGCCCTATCCAAATTTATAGTCAAAGATACACCTGTAAACCACTTTCTTATGCTGTCACGCTTACTTCCAAGATGAATCCGTGAAACTGATCCATTGCAGTTACTTTGAGTACGGCTTCTAAGTCCATAACCATACAACAAACACTCATTACTGATTGGACGAACGGAAAGGACGCAGCATCCTTTATCCATTTTCGGTAGATAGTTATTAAACTTATCTAAGTAGGCTAAGACTTTGTGGACACGATTGGAACATGCCATTTCTCCAACGTTCGCACAAATCCGTTAGCTCAACTGGGTACAATCGATCGGAAGCTTGCGAAACATTGGGCAACAGCAAACTAATAACAAGCAAAATGCGACTTCCTATTAATTGCAAACAAAAAGTGGACAGCACAGAATTCTCCGATCATCTACCTTACATATACATATATATCTATATAAAGGGAACTTTGCTTACTGGATACATTCTTTGAGATGAGAACCTATTGAAAACATACACAATCATCAACCAGGTCAATACACAAACAGACTAAGTCTAACACAATCGCTGAGTCTTTCCGAGTCATAGGTTGGTCACAGGCGGTCGTACTAGAAAACCGACAAAACCGAATGGACAAACGTATGCAAATCGATAGATGATTGAACTTGAACATGTCACATCAACGACAGAGCTGGACAACTAAGTCAGAGTTCAACGGTCAACCAACAATATTTCACATAAAAGTGTCACAGCAACGAGAAGTGACTAATCAAGTGTTCTTGCTCTGCAGGGAATAACCAATCTGATTTTTGGTCAAAGGTTCAAAGTTTGGGATATAGCCGGTCAGAATTCTATATGCAAACGTATCTGTGTATAAAAGTTTAGTCGCACATGATGTAAGGTTAATGGCACATTGACCAGCATGGTTGCTCCATGAAAGTCTGGCCGGAGTTCCAATCCAAGAAGTGCAGCGTATGCGTATGAGTGACAAGATCTAACAAGAATGAAATTCGAGTGTGGCGACTTGTTTCCATAAAGGCTGAATAAAATGTTTTTGAGAATGCGACGGCTGCGATTAACCATAAACGTTTTTAGAACCACGTCAAACCAAACACCACATTACTCAAAAGTGGGAGCGATTTTTGCACACGTAAGTTTGTTAATCAAACTCCGTCAATCTTCACGGCCAAACCTACACGACCAAGCGCCTGTGCACCGACGATTTTAACTCGTTTTGTATTGGAACATTTGTAATCTAAATGCGAAACTGTGGATTACTTAAACTATTAATCTTAGCTAAGAACTACACGAATATTTCCGACAAACATCTGTGTTATTGGTCTGAAGTCAATCTAGTTTAATGCGCAAAAAAATACAGATACCTTCTCAGGACAAACCCAGTCTGTTCAGGGAAGGACCGAAGAACGGGTGGTTAAATTGCTGAAAACCGCACATCATCACTCCTCAAACACCATTGAACGTCGCTGAACGCTAACATCTGATGTACACACGGAGCACACAGTAAGTCGGTGGTTTGTTCAGGTACTATTAAAAGTAAAAATAATCTTACTCCTGATATTTAAGGCACAGTTTACTGATCAAAATGAGGTTTGTGCAGACCGATGTGAAGCCATTTACCTACACGTTTGTGTGTTTGAAATGAGTGTCAAACAAACATCAGTCAGCTTAAAGCTGGAATTTGTGAGCATGTCCTTCAGCGATTATCTTGCGAAAAGACTTACAATGCACTGAGACAGACGGCTTAGTTTTAATTTAAACTTCAACATAAATTTAAAAAATAAACCGGCATTTTCCCACGTTTTTTGAATGATTTCAGAATGGTGGACAGAAAGCTGTAATCATCATTTTTGTGTTGCACATTTTAGGTTGCTGCCGAATCCAGTTGGTACACTGATTCAAATTTTGTTTTAATAGCCAGGAATATCTGGGAGCGAACTACTGTTACCTTGCCCTTGTGGAGGCCCTGATGGCCATGGAACATCCCCACAAGAATTTACACCTGTCACTTTATGACCTCAAGTGTTTGCTTGTGTAACGTTTATTGATTTGCTACTGTTTCTCCATCTTTCAGTCATAACTGCTTGTTAATACTACTGCTATTCACACTGGCGTAAGATAGTTCAACAGTGTACGGTGACTTCGTGATCGCCAGAACAAGCTGAAAGCAATAGTTATCGAATACTATGTTTCCTTCGGAGTACTTTCTGCTTTCTGGATGTAAAGTACAGTTGGTTTGAATTCCCAGCAATAACCGTAAACCTAATCATCCTGACTTCTCTTAGAGAGAAAAATGTTTTCATAACCATATTGCACACATCTGTCAAACGACCTTACTGTCGGTAAAAAAAATTTCTTTCAAAGAAAAGTCAACAAAAAAGAGGTGCAGTGGTGGTCCCCGGAGGCTATTTCTTTTTGTGGGGAGACCATAACTTCGATGAACTAGTCAGCATCATACACATACAGAACACAGTCTTAGCATTTTAATGATATATTCGTCAAAAATACCACTGTTACCAATAAACGGGGAAATATTCCAAATCGTTTGTAATTGGTCACGTCCAAAACGGTTTATTTCACGAACAATGCAGTGTGCAGAATATTTAAAGATATGTAAGATTGTTTTTACTTAGACAGCGATATTTTCCCGGGCTCGTTTGAACCACTGAAACTAGTTAGTTTCACTTGTGTTTAAAGTTACGAGATCGGACTCGATAATGAAGTATCATTATTCTGCTTGAAGGAATCTCTGTTCAAATGCTGTCTCACTGTTAAACTACACTTCACAGGCTAACTTGATTAGAAGATAGCTTGAGAATAGAGGTTTAATTTGACGCCGACTAACCGATATTTAAGGAACAGGATTCAACAAACTGCGCTCCAATTACTATCAGCTGACTTGGTTATCACCGTCGATACACAGGTGATATGTCCAACATCGCTAGCTGTTGTACCATTCTGTAAAAAATCTTTAAATCAGTTCAACAAGTAGATAGATTTCGAACTTCAGAGAAAAATCTGAAACGAATGCCATTCTCAAAACCTAGTCTATACCGGCTTTTAGACCACATCATTCAACTCAGTAAACACTAGGACACGTCACTACCCCGTTTCCATATGCTCACAACTTTAACAAGCGCCAACAATCCCTTGCGTCACTTGAATAACAGCACATACAAGATGTATATCACCGAGAGGTCAGATATTGACCTTAAATTCATAGAAATTATTCACTGCGACAACGGTCACCCAGACTGTCTTGTTTTTAAACATATGTTAGGGAGGACACGTGAATGTGAAGTGCTAGTCCAATAAGTATACTGATGTCCACTTGAGTGCTGTTGGAATGTGGCACAGGTGCAGAATGGTTAGTGGGCAAATTCGACCGGGCAATCAGAGGAACATATGCAACAGCTTTATCTATTCGTTTGTGATTCACCAGGGCATCATCTCATCGTTTTCATACCAAAAACTGACTGTCATTTCAGAGGTCGCCCATGTGCACCCACTCTTTTATATGTTTCTGTTCAGCAGACATCGATCAATTATCAAGACAGCACTCGAAATGAGACCGGGAACAACCATATCATACATACCACTTTAGAAAAGTAAGCTTAGAGGTGTTGTGCTTGAGCTATGACAGTATGTTGCCAGAACGATCTAATGCTTCCGTCAACCTTTCAGTTCTGGCATATATAAGCAGATAACATGCTGAAATTCTGCATCTCGTTGCACAGTTATAGAGACACCACTCTTCTTGTCATATTGCCCTAATTATAAAGCGCAAATATGCTGAACCATGAGTTATTTCCTAGCACTTTAAGTTCATGCAATAAATCAAAGCTACCCTCTTCCACAAATGCATGGTCACCGCAATCCAAACTGGATTTTGACGCTCTAGAATAACATGTGAAATGTGATTTCGTTGGCGCCAACATAAGCATTACAGTGGCATACTGCTATCCAACTACTCTCTCAGCGTGACCTCAGCACGCTCCATTTGTTGACCGCTTAATTTCTGACGTGAAAGTTTATAGTGCATCGCTGTGGAAGAACACAGACCACAAATCACTAGAGATACGGTATTTATGCACGGAAAATGAGATACAACCAGACTCATGAGACATCCCCAAAAACAAGCAGATTTGTCCAAATAAACAGGCAATCAAAACGTTAGTGTTCTTGAAGTGTTCCGTATGAAACAGCCAGAGTAAAGTTTACCCAGCAGAACGCCAGAAGAGGAATACCTTGAATAGCTTCAAATTACTTACTAGGTGAAAACAGCATCACTGAAAAATGTCTGCACCAAATTTAGCACGAATAAAGTGAAACAGTTTGAGCGTCGTGGTTAAAAGGTTATTGATAAACAGATTGAGGATAAGACAATTTTAGGAGCAAGATGTAATACTCTACGTTTCAACCACCTCGGGTGCCCTTCCTCAGGGACGGTGTAATCGGAATCGCATTAGCATTGTTAATTTGATCACTGCCTGAGCCTTAGTTGCTCCAGATTAATCGTTCACACTACACCATCTGTAGTTGGCCAATTACCTTGAAAGAACACTAATGGCAAAACAAAACAGCAGTTACGAGCAAAACAGGTTGTGTGATGAACAGGTGAATAGAAGCTAATATGCTTGACTACTTAAGAGGAATTCAATGTGGATTTGCCTGAAAAACGGAGACAGTACTAACACGAGTTAAGAGGCGTCAGGGTTTTTCACATTCGGTACGTGTTTGATAGTGGCTTATAGAAGCTTCGGCTGCTTTTAGCTTCCAAGCTGGGAGCAATTTAACTGTTCCGAGAAAGAATTAATATTTACAATCTCAAGAAGTCACATTTTTACGTCGTTCGTTGTGAATTGTACGTCATACTTTTAAAAAGACAGTTTTTCATTAACTACTTCTTAGGTGTGAAAAATGTGGTGTACATATCAGCAAAATGATCAGATTAGTAGATCTGATAAAACAATTTTGGTATGAACACAAATGATAAACTTTGCTTCGTGGTCTACGCAGAGGTACAGAAAAAGTCTCAATTGTACCTCAAAATTGAAGGTGATCAATGCTTGTCAAAAGACTCGAAGTTACACTAAACAAAGGTCAGTCTGATTTGTTTCTTGGAAATTATTTCAGTTCAGCTGTTTGAGAGAGTAACTTTTGAATCTTCTAACTAGTTGGAAATATTAAAGGAGTCATCGACACGCAAAAGCAAGCCAGATAGTTTTGGAATTTTGATGTTCACAAAGCTACGAGAAAACGGATACACAGTGAAGTACGGTAATAATGTAAGCTAAACACAACTCCAGAAGAAGAACTCTTATTGAAGGGTGGAAAAGAAAGGGCAGTTGTTTTGGTCGCTCAACGGTCGAACGGAATCTATGGCATCCTTTAAAAGTACTGTGTGCAACCTGGTTATTCACTGGGTCTGATGTGACTTATTCCTGAAGGTCTACACTGAGTGAGTTAACGCACGCAGTTCGATGCAACTTTGACGCGTTATGTGATGCCCCGAGAAATGTCGATCCTTCTAAACCCTTTAAAAGGCAAAAATGCGATTGAAGAGACAGTGAGTAACATGATCAACATTTGTAAATGGGAAATTTGTCGTTCGCCAATGGCTTGTAAGAACCTGCTTGATATTGATTTGAGACGCAAATGGCCGCGTGCGAAATTCTGAAAAACAAAGCAGATGACAGTCCTTTTCATGATGTCATGCCGGAGTGGGAAGTGCTTAATAAACACCGAACGAAAGAAGAGACCAGGTTCTGCATTTGTCTTATTTTTAAACCATTATTGCCATTTGGATCAGTATTGACGCATTAAGGAACACCACAGGCGGATATTTGCTTGCGGGGTTCGGTAACCAGTGCAAAGGTAGCTGAGAAGATTATTGGCTGAAGCAGGTGCAGCCTGAGGTCGGTCATCAAATTTAATTGTACCCGTGGAAATTCAAACGGTGGTTTGACCATATGACGATTTACATTTATTGATGTGACTGAGCAAGAGGACTGACACTGAACATTCAAATAACCTGGGAGAAACAACCAAGAAGCCCAGCAACGTCGCTGGCTCACAAATTAATACTATGGGCATAAGGCAAACTGTAGATTATTCTTTGGGATCGAACAGACCGTCGGAGAATGAAAATGGACGAACCTGCTGGGTAGCAGATTTGGATGTTCACTATGATTACAAACCTATTGCACGCACCAGCTGCTTATGATAGTAGCCCAGTCTTGGTTTTTGATTCTACCGGACATTCATAGGCCATTTTTCATTTATCCCATAGTGATTCTTGACTCTAAAGCCGAAGCTAAATATTGACACCTACTTGAGCACTGCACAACATAGTGATATGCGATAGGGTCGGTTCGACGCAAGGTTTACACTCACCACATGTACCTAAGAGTTCCACCTTATGTGAAACATATATTAGTTAATGGACATTAGTTAGATGGGATCTTGTGTGTGAGGATAAGTGAATCATTCTGACCTGTATTTATAGGTCAAAGTGATTTTGAAATACAACCAAGTGAACCGAATGCGGCTAAAACATAGCTTCATAAACCTGTTTGAAAATCAAGTGCTGCTGAAAAGGTATTAACTGTAAATGAATGAAACAGAAAATTAAGTGTGGTAAATGAGTTACATAAACGCTAAGCATTACGACAGTTTATTACAAGAGTTAACAGTAAAATACACGTCTAAGCTGAGTGATGTAATGGTAACATTTCACTTGACAGTGGTTGAAGACAGTTCGTTTTAAAAAATAACCTATGGCTGTTTCCTGGTTTATTCGCTTGCAGACGCCAAGGAGACTGACTTAGTGATCTAGATTGTGTCAGCGACATGGCTCTAATCCGTACTGTCCTTCAAGCAACATGAGAGGACCCCTAAAGAATGTCCCTATCAGGCCACCGCCAATGGTATGCACTTTGTTTTAGCGAACTGCCTGATTTTATTCTGCGATTGACGGTAGCCTGAGCTCACGCTGGCCAGTAACCGTGGTGTGGTGGATGCAGCCGATACATCTGCCTCAACAGTGAACCCAGGTCTGACAGCAAAGTCAAAGCTCGTGAGAATTTATTTAGCTGCCAGTGACAGTAGTGTAGTAGGACAGAATGGGCACCGCTTCGCTACGTTCATTCATTTAACAAAACTTGTCTTGATTTGCAAAAGAACTTCTACTTCTGATCTCCATTATCACGATGGCGTTGCATGCGTGTGATGGGAGTACAGCGCAGACTACTCCATTGCTAGCGCTTTCGGAGTGGGCCCACCTAGGATGCCGTTACGCATGCCTACACTGATAAACAGGAGTTAGTGGCTCCGACAGGCAGCAAACTGTAACCCATCGTGCACCGAAAAATGTGAATTTTTGCACAATTTGTATTAGACTAGATGATGCAACCGTGCGACGTGTGTATCAGGTGGTTTCGAAAGAAAAATATCCAACATCAAGACTGGATTTCGTAGGCGCAAGTGTATTCTAGCTCAAGGCCTTAAAAGAATTACAAACTTATAGTAGGGTACGCTAACAGAAAATGAGCGAGCTCAAACTCAGTGCGCTTTGTTGCAAAATATCGCGTCCGTTTAAGTGCGTCTTCGTTTTCTGTTCCTTGTTGCTGTTTCAATTACTCTATATTTCTGTTGTGTCTGAGACATTCACAAGTCAAAGAGCCTAGAAATAAACATATAGCTTATGTGTTTCAGGGGTATCTTCCCAATGGGACATTGCAAGACGACTTCCGCATTTTGACACATCCCATGTTCGTTTGGAATGTACCATCAATTACCGGAACACTTGGGAATCAGCCATTATTAACAATGTTGTATAACAAGCAGTTTCGTTGTGAGCAGTATACTACTCACAAGTAGTGTATTACTCACAGGCGACATTCAGGAGCAAAAGAGCAAGCCCCGAACACGACGAACAAGAAGAGACTATCGAAACAGTGTGTACATGATGTGTGAGAACTTCCATTAAGGTGAATGACAACGTACTGCCACCCAATGTATGCGAGTGCATGTCTGTCGTGCACATGAGTGTGTGCGTTTGTAGTTTAGTTTTTGACATGGCCTGTACGGAAGTTTGCGCAATAAACAAACTAGCCGGGCAGGCGTCTTTTGGGGACACAACAGTAAAACCTTCGCTCGAAAACAACCGCAGGAAGCATACCATCCCTGTGATCCGTAAGTACAATACAGAAGATTAACGCAATACACTGTATTCACCCGTCTTACTCAGTTATGTACAGTATAAATCACATAACATCTAAGGTTATACAAACTTTTGTAAACAGCACAATTAGATTAGGCTTACATTCGAGAACCTCGGAAAAGACGCGAAAGAGCTAAAACAAAAGATGTTAGAATGATCTGCTTTGGGACACACTTTTAAAAATGTTGTAAGGTCGAGGAAATTTGGATTACTTAATCAACTGTGTAGCAGCACTTCCGGACAAAAATTTGACGACTGCAAATTTGCCCAATTTGTGTGCTATGTGTTGACACCACAAATCTTGTTGGCTGCTTGCGTCAGATGTGCGCAACTTGGAGACTAATAATTTTCTTTCTTTCTTTCTTTAGCCCGACCACAAGAGGCACGGTGAATGTCCAAAGACATAACTTGTTAACAAGAAAGAAACATAACGTTCGTGGTCAAAATGAACACATGTAACATCAACTAGGTTGCATCCGCCTTTGAGTATTTCGAATGTGTACTTATTAGTTAACTATGAGATATGAGCCAGTTGAGTTGAAGTTCAAGGGAAGTGTGTGATTATCTCTGTTCAGCCAATGTGCCAAAGTACATTCAAATGTATGTAAAGTTGTTGTAGGTGCTACTCATTATATCGTTGATTCACAGACGGACGGAACCACGCCCAACTGGCATTCAACACCGATGGCTGATTATATAAATAACCAAACTAATGTTAACATATTGTTAGCGTATTGCGAATTAGTAGAAATGCAAACTGCTGCCATAGCGCAAATTGTTCTCTGAGCTAACTGCCAATGTTAATATTGCATTCATGTTTACACAGTGGCAGAACGGCCTGATAAATGATTACTCGCATTGCCGGACACTCAACCAATCGGATGAGTTTCAACGGTTTGAGTTAGACCTTTTCAAACCAAATGCACAGAAAACAAGGCCTAGGCTAGTGATCAGAGAACGTACGTTTTTCAAAAATGATGAAGATAATCCTAACCAGCAACTACTGTCCACCATACGAATGTACATCAGAGCTCCGGTCACATTAGTAGCTAGTCATTGGCTTTGAGCAATCTAGAAGTACCTAGTTTATAGGAGAGAAAAACGGTTTTGCGGCGAAAGCTGAAACCGCACATTTAATATCGAGATTAGAGAAACAGTAAAACGATGATTTTTTTCGCAGAACGGCAGATTCAGTTAATTCTGGCCTTCAACAAGCAAGCTGATTAACTGCACTTAGTGCTCTCTTCAACTCCACAGGTCTAAACATGTGTAAATCAAAAACTTACGCTGCACATGTCACGGAGTCTGTCAGAGGAAGACTAATTTCGTAATCACGCAATCACTGTGACCCCAACCACACGTTTAATCATGTAAACACTGTGAAGCTAACCATATTCGCTAAACCAGCTTCATTAAAAACACTGCAATCCACCGATGACGAGACGCATTGTTGTGAGCCAGGAATGCGAATGGCATAAGGATTATTTACTCGGAAAACCAACACATAGTTTGTGTGGTTCAGCATGACAGCAAAAAAGTACACTCATCTGCATACGTCTGCAGAACGTCACGGTTGCTACGGACGCCAGTGCTCAGTTCTTGTATGTACCATTTCATGTCATGCTCCAATCCGATGTCTTTTTTCCCCGCGATCAAAATGTATGTTGTTGTCTCACTACTGAGCAGTAGTGGTGTGAGTGGTATATTGCGATCGCTGGCCCTCAATACAGCATAATTCATCATTCGCATTTTGATACGCCAAATTCATGGTGTTGTACTGATTCTGAAGTATGAGTAACCCCGTAGAAATAGTAGATTGGCACAGAAGTAAGCTGTACATAAAAGAGGTGACTTATTTTGATGCCTGTTTATGCCCTCGAAGCTTACCACTGTCTGTGAATATTATGAATGGAATAAATTATGTGAAATTCGCTACAACGTCAGGAGCCTGAACTGTTCACGTTAGAACCAATTCTATTAAAGAATACATTGTATTAAAACACCCAGTTCGACAGCCTTCCAAAATTTCGTTATTAAGACAAGAGCTGAATCTAGCTCGAAGGCGTTAAAATATGGAGCAGTACAACGCCAGTTTTTTTTTCTGGCACATCAATTGAGACGGTATGTCGTTGTGTTCAGAAAGTTTCTTATCGGCTGTGTGACAGATTCCAGTTTCTCCACAGATAACTTCAATTAAAACAACCTTACATATTCAAGCAGTTGGGGTTTTGCCAACAGCACTACACTTCACCCTTTTGATGAAGGCTTTAAAGAAGCTGATTTCAGTTCGTAGGTCACAAAAACCAACTCTACTGTCATTCTGATTCCATATATTCAGTTTGTGTTCTGCACTACACTCAGTTTCATCCCTTTTTGTTGAGGTTGTCGTGAACTGTGTCAGTTGACCGAAGTGGAACGCCAGATAGCTTCATTTGGCAGCGTATTCGAAAGAACGTCATTTGTAGGGGAATTGAGGGATAAAGATATTCAAGTCGAGTTTTTGGTCACATTTTAGAATAGTGAGTGACTGAAAGAGTATCGTACCACTGTTAATTTAGCGTGTTCAGTCGTAAAACTAAGTCCACTTTCAAAGGTATGTTTGAATTCCCATTCCCGTGTCTGCAAAGGGAGTGTTGAGAATGCAAACCAGTTGGCTGCTCAGTAGATTCGGAGCTTCAGTAGATTGTGAGCAACGCTGAGTTCAGTCGTTCACCAAAGGATGAGATAATTTAATGACTAATGCTCCGAGATGTTGAAGGCTATTGTTGTTATTACGAGACCTTGTAATTCAGTGTATGGTGTTTTGCCAGCCAATAGCTACAGTTACGTCCGATTATAGAGTAATCCTTCTTGATACCAATCTCAAATGTTCATCCTCGTTCGGATCAAAATGGGTTCAACACAACCTTTATACTCAGGCTACTGGTTAGGATAGTCACCCTTCATACTGAACTATACTCGCAGCTCTCCAACTAGCGATTTCCACCGGCAGAAATCTGAGCATCATCGTCTTCTCATATATAAAAGCAATGTCCGAAAATGAAACGTTATCATGAGGTTATGCCTCATTGCTTGAGAAACTCTGATAAGAGAACAAACTGATTTACCGGAGTTCGCTAATTACCGAGCGCTTATCATTATCCTAAAAACTTATCGGGAAATCTCTTAATTAGATATCTTGAAGTGTTTGTTCACCATTGCACAAAATGATCGGTGTACCAGACAGGAGTGGAGTTTTGACCAAGATGTGCTCAAGGTGAAACATCTTTTTTTTTCAGTCGTCCATAGAACAACCGATTTTGATTTGGAATTTTTATGGCTAAGAAAGACGAACGTTGTACTTTTGTCCGTGCAAACTATCGAAGCTGTCATGGACAACTAAAACACGTGCATGCTTGTTGCATGTGAATAACTCAGACGGACTAGAGGAATTAGCCAACTCGTTTCAGATTGTCGCTACGTATCGGCCACGTGTACGTTTTACGACAAACTATTCTTGAAACACTGAGTTCCCTTCAATAACTTCATCAGCGCAGAAAGAAGACATATGTTGCGATATGTTAACATTTCGTTTACTCTCATCAGTCGCAAACGTAAAACATGCAAGTTATATATGACAGA
>QNGE01002971.1:85102-97571 GCA_008508345.1 Paragonimus westermani
CGGAGCTACTGGCCTTTAGCGAAGCCATGCTGATTAGAGCTCACCAGCCGGCGCTGTGTGCACAAAAGTGGGTGAAGCAACCTATAGGGTTGCCGTGGTGGTGATGACAATACGTGGTGTGATTGTATGCGTGTCCATACCCTGTCTATCTCTAATTGTCTGTCATATATAACTTGCATGCTTTACGTTTGCGACTGATGAGAGTAAACGAAATGTTAACATATCGCAACATATGTCTTCTTTCTGCGCTGATGAGGACAAACTATTCGTCAGTCACTGGGCAGTATGTATGTTACTCAGTGCCCCACAGCCACAAGCATTATACCCAAGTGGGTCAGCTTCAATTCGTCCGTTAAACGAGAGGCTGACTGGCTGAATGTGCCTTCTCGGTAGGTGTGGCTTCTCCTGAGTATGTGAAATAAAGTTTCAACTCTACTTTGAAACGAAAGTTTATGCGGTTTGGTTCAGACAGTCTGGTTGTACATCTACTTCTAACAGTTCCAGTCCAGCTGGCATTACACTGATATCAGGGGGTTTGTCGATTGACTTGTTTTGCGTCCTATGTTTCCGATCATGTTGTTATCAAGCGTTCCTCTGCGTACAGACAGATCGGTGCCGATCTCAATACTGTTAAAAAGAGAAAAATACAAATGTTATTGCACGAATTTCCGAGGTTCGTTCTGTCTAAAAATTGTTATCAACAATTCTTCTCACATTTATATGGGGAACATACAATAACCGCTATTCTTATGAATGATTTTCCATGTGATCAACGGCTTAAGCCACCGACAAGAGCAATCTTTCGCGATAACCTCAAAGTTGCCTTAAAGTCTGAGTAATGTGTGTGTAGGTGCCGTAGGTTGTCCAACAATGTACGTGCACACTGAAACTGGAGGCTCCGAGAAGAGTTGGAAGACCATACAATTGACACTGCAGACCGTGCAGTACATCTCGGTCGTTTTTTGTTTGAACCTGTCTGTATTTATGAAATTTTCATATAAAGTATTTGGCGAACAACAGGTTACTCGTTCAAGGTCGGCCTTTCGTCAAACTGAACTTGCCCTTTAGTTGTTTTGATGCCTGCTTGTCAGAGATGACATTCTGGAATTCGGCGTAATCGCTCTACATTCCCATGGTAAACTCTGGTGCAGATGCACGAGCTTATATGCATGAACAATGCGTGTTCTGGTTATGAGGCTAACGAGGTGAAATTGAGGAACCCGCTGTCACCGTGGTATGAAATGACCTACATTTCTCAACAAAAATAACGTGCATTCCTGCTGATTTAGTCTTCATCCTGATTGGTTTACCGGACATGCGTTTTCTTAAAAGAAAACACAAATCCGCTCACCTTGATTATAGAGACTGGAACCCAATGTTGTGGGAGTACTGTTTGCGTTTGTTTTTCTTACTTTCGGGTTCCCCAGTGCTTGCTTACAATATTCGCAAGAAACAAACTCAGTATTACTATGAATTGCCTTAAGTTGCAACGGTGAAACCTCAAATGATACCTGCCCGAGTTAGAGCTCCGACCTTGTTTGGATAACGCGAGTTCAACACCATGTGCTTTAGACATAAAACTGCCCGACCGCAATTTCAACGAATCGAAACCTACTCGTGTCATCAAGAACTACTTAAATGTTATACTTAACAGAGTCCCTAAGTCAGTATCCATGAGCCACAACTTCTATATTGATGACCACGCTGTCTTCAACTATCTCAGTCTTAACAGGGTTGATGAGGCGTTCCTCGCCAAAATGACATTTTCCTCGTTTGCTTGAATACGACACAGGGTATGTAAATGTGTTCAAATATCACAAAACATTTATAAAGTCCAAGGTAATCAACGTTTCGCAGTAGGTTCTAATATACACCTTATTTGTTTAGAAAATTTCTTAGCCAGTCCCCGTTTGTGGAAACGCCGTTTTCTCGGATAACGTCTTTTCACCACAGTTGTTAGAAGGAACCTTTGAATATATATATATATATATATATATATATATATATATAGTCAGAGCATACTAACGTGGATTCTGTTGCGTTATCTGCTACGTCATTTGCTAGGTACAATCTTCCAAAACATCATATGGCAATCAACGCTTTCCAAAACTATCGGTCGAAGCAATAAACAAACTAAAGCTCCGTAGATATTTCTGATGCTTCATATGGCTTTGATGACTGAAAATGTGGAACTCTTCTTATAGGTGCCTGAGTGCCAGAAAGACAGATCCTTTACAAGATAGATTTACTCAAATAATCTTCATTTCATTACATGATTAACTGATTCCTGATGATTACATTTTGTTGACTGCATGATCTGGGAATGAAGGGATAATAAACCGTAGAACACCCATTTTTCGGATGAACCAACGGTATAACATCAAGCGGTTAGCTATCTCTAGGTTGGTCACAGTGTTATGCCATGTTTATTCCCGAATAGCTGTATATACGCGCAGGTGTATTAACATATTTTTTTCGTGACTATTTCACTTTAAGTATGCTTATTCTCAAGTGTTATCACTAACTGACAATAACAATAGCGCACATTTGCGGGTTTCATTCGTTTAAAAGTTTTAAAACTTATTTTCAGACTGAGCTTAACTGTTAGGTCTTTCCGTACGGCGGCATTTGAAACAAAACGACTGAACTACACGAACGCCTCAACATGTGAAATGTTGCGGATCCCGTGAACTCTCTGCGAATTGAACAGCCGAAGCCCTGATTTCTCACAGTGAGTCCCATCAAAAACAAACAAATCTGCCAAATTACTCATCAGCAATGAGTGGTGGGGTGGGTTGGCTTTTAAATAGATTGTACAACACCAACAATTGGTCTCAGCTCTCGCATTCTCATAGTCTTTCCAGTCGGCTACTTTCGAAAATAAACATTAGACTTGAGTTTCGCTCTCATTAGAGCTAGTCAGTAGTACACATCGTTACCACGGCTGGGACTAGAACTCCAACCACGCTTTCACGAGGCAGCCGCGTTGACCAAGGCGACAATGACCAATGAAAAATTCTACTGAACCCTTTTGTGAAGTTAAAAATGATCTGAGTATTTTCTGGACGTCATAGTCAATTCGTCCTGCAGTCAGATAAATACCTTGGCTGAAAATGCCAACTGAAACAATGTATGCGGCGCTCATTTTATTTCTTTGAGGCCCAGACTACTTATCAGTAGGCAAATAATTAGCTAAATATTTGAGACGTCCAGATGGTTCTGACGATTGCGTACACTCACCGATAAGTGAGTAGCCCTTGATGCGCTGACGTCAGATATGAAACTTTTGTGACTAACGGCAACCACAGTTCATGTAAATGTATAATGCTTTGAACGTGAGCGTTTATACCTCCTATTACAGCTTTTCAGTAGATCGGCAACTTCTCTGGAACTGAAAAGGACGCATTATCCTAAAAAACCGAGTGCTCAATAATTTTGTTCACTGAACTAGGGTCCTGCTGTCGTTGAACGACAACGGAATACTTTCGGAGAACAACACCCTCACAATCTGCAAGTATATGCCTCAAACAATGGACGGAGTGCTAATGAGTGGAGAACGTTGGGGCCGTTGTTGATTGTGTAACAGTTCTTCATACAGTCAGCATTAGACAACCATCCGACAGCGTAGAATATTCAATGCCCTATCCTGTTCCAGAAAAGTTTACTGAGCTAAGGATTCGCAACCAGGAAGCGGTATCAGATTTAACAGTATTGACGGAACGCGTACTGACCAGGTAACGTTCAGTAGACATGAGGGCGTAAGAGCCTCGAATTTGCCTTCCAGTTATTCGAAAATACAATAACCAGCCGAATTGCTGTCCATCAGACAAATGTAATGATTTGTGTCCGTCCTGTTGCACGCTATATCACGCTATATCACGCTATCATTATGAGGAGTCCGCTTACTATCAGTTGTGTCCCTATAAAACAGTTACTTTGAAAAAAACCTTCTCTTTGCACCCTTTAATCCAATTTTGGCATACAGATAGGTGTGAAACAAACAGATTACAGCAAATAATTATATATCATCTGGTTGAATGTTTCTGTTGTGTTGCTAACCGCATGTCCCATATATTCTAATGTTTACGTTCGTGACGGAAGAGAGTAAACGAAATGTTAACATCTCGCGATGTATGTCTTCTATCGCTATTGATGAACTGGATCAAGGGAACTCAGACTTTTAAATTTCTTCTGACAAACAAATTTGCCGAAAGTCTCCTGAGAACTCCTTTGTTCATTCGTATAATTACTTCCTCAATAGACTGTCATGCCATCTCTTCGTTTCTTCAACTATATCCTTTGGCCACAGTCCTGTTGGTTTGCGAATATCGTTGACTAAATCTAGATCCCCTACCTTCAGGTCTCGTTTTTTCTTTCTGCCACTTCTGCCGGTTCTGTAGTGACGGTAGATAACACCACAGCCACCTTATCCAGAATTCATCAGACAAATGGCGCACGTGTCGTCAACGTTTACTCAATCTGTTCTGCAATTGAGGCTTCTTAGGCTCCGTGGACCATTCGCTCGTTAAAGCTAGTGACTGGTTCGGACATAGGGTCTCTAGGTCGCCCGGATGACCTGGATTAAGAGTCCACGGCCGACTGTTGAGTATTCTGTCTACCTCTGCCACGTGGATTTGCAGAACTTTAATGTCTATCACCTTATCGCTCGTAATCAACCGGAATATCTCCCTTATCGAAGGAATAAGGCAGTCCCATACTCTACCAGGACGACTAGTGTGGGGTGGATTGAATGGCAATTCACAAATTTTTTCTATGAGACAACAGCGTATCTTGTCTTCATCCCACGAACCAATAGTATCCTTTAACTCTGATTCAGCCCCTCGAAAATTCAATCCATTGTCGCTGTATATTTTGGACAAAACACCGCGTTTGGTAATAAACCGGTGGATCGCACACAAAAAGGTGTCTGTGTCCATCGCTCGTGTCACTTCTATATGCATTGCTCCTACAGAGAGACAAGTTAAAATTCACCCAAGTCACTTTTCTGTTGTTCGTTTATGCTATGCCCACTGAGATAAATGCCGGTTGGAAGACCAAGAAGTGATCCTCATTTATAGGTGTTATCTGCTGACCGCATGGTTTGGTGTTCTAAATCCTACACTGCACAGTTTTACAACAGTGTGGAATTTCGAGGTTTCTTGCAAAATCCAATATCGTTTGTGAATTTCATATGTTGCATGAGATGCTCCAACATGTCCACTTTTTTCATGATAGTCCAAAACAAGTGAACGAGTTGCAAAATGTTTAGCTGGTAGAAGAATGGGATGCCTCGCACCATATGACAATGGAGACCAGTTCAGCATTCCT
This sequence comes from Paragonimus westermani, assembly GCA_008508345.1. Taxonomy (NCBI): domain Eukaryota; kingdom Metazoa; phylum Platyhelminthes; class Trematoda; order Plagiorchiida; family Troglotrematidae; genus Paragonimus; species Paragonimus westermani. The sequence goes on from QNGE01002971.1 coordinate 90,431, forward strand.
TCGACTCGTAGGGTGCCACTTTTTTTAAAAAAGGACGCAACTTTCTGAGCGGACTCGCGAGACTTTTAAGGCATCCGATGAATTCTTTCAGTAAACAGGTTTTAATCGTTTCAATATCGCCTGTGGAATAATGTATCACCCGCGCTATCTTCAATTCGGCCTGTTAGATACCGCTCGACTTCAAGTTATCCAATGCCAATGCTTCATTCATTCTACCGGATTTCAGCATTAAATATATTTTAAACCGTAGCAAAATTGCTATTCTCCACCGTAGCATCTTCCAACTACCACAACTAGCAAACACATCAAACCATGAACTCGCCGTACGACAGTGGTGCACAGAAATTACGTCCTTCTTCAGCCATTATTTCCGAATTTTGCTTAATGCCTTTGACACAGTTGGCCACTGTGATTCCTCTCGTCTCACAAAGTCAGGTCCTTGAAGACATTGCTTCAACGTACGTTCATCGCATGCACTTATAATCGTCGATACTAAATCCACAGAGCTGTCTGATGGTCCAACACATCTCCATTGGGCCGCAGGTGAAATCTGATGTATTGCTGATAATCGGTTTGCTGTAAATGTGGTAAACAGCTTGGTTGCAGAACGGATCAGCTGCAAGTCTACTATCGAGTTTACCCAAAATGTTCGACTGGACTTCACTTCAAGTTCTTCCATAGCCTGAGCGGCTAGACGGACTGCCAGAACTGCTGGGGTTAGTACCAAGTGAGATATTGTAACCGGTTTTAATGCTGAGATACGAGACTATTCCATCAGGATAGAACACACGACAGGATTATCGTCGTTTTCGACCCTAATGTAAACTACTGCTCAATAACCCAGCTCGGATGCATCTGAGAAACAATGCAGTCTCACGTCCACAGCAACAAATGTCAACGGTGTAAGGGGGCGTGGAATTATCACCTCTCCCAACGAACACACATCAACAGGAAAGTTGTGCCATTTATTATTAACCAGCCGAAATACTGTCCATCAGACAAATGTAATGATTTGTGTCCGTCCTGATGCACACTATATTTCATTATGGGGAGTCCGCCTACTACCAGTTGTGTCCCTATACAAAAGGTTACTTTAAAATAAAATAAACCTTCTCTCTGCACCCTTTAATCCAATTTTGGCATACAGATAGGTGTGAAACAACCAGATTACAGCAAACCATTATATACCTTCTCGCATATCTGTTTCCATTACATGCTAGAGCAAATTACTTTGATGCATTAAAATTTCAACGTCAGAACCTTGGACTTGACGGCAAGTACGCGATAAGTCCAACTAACCTGAAGCGAAAAACAATCTTACTCAGGGCACTTCGCATTGGCTACTTTGATAGAGAATGGTGTACGGGTTATTCGAGAGGTGTCAACGGATTTGCTCGATGAGAACGGAGTTAGCGGTCAAAGTGGAGCACAGCTCATCTGACCCTGTTCCTACTAATTCATCAAACTGCGGGTCGTACTGGTTCTCCCAACGAATAAGGGGTTGCGAGTTGTTAGGTTGTCTGTGAATTTCATGTCCAGTATGAGTGAAGTTTAGGCTTGTGGTAGACTATGAGGTGAAATGTGAAAGTGAACCAGTGTGTGAGAACATCCTTATTCGTTGTCTTGCATACATGGCTCGCGGACTCAAGCACACTCGCATCAGTCCCGAAACACGCAGACGTATTATCGAAGTATTCGAAAGGGGCGATTACCAGCGCAACGTTGCTCTTCTGATTGAAGTCAAGCGTAATACCGCTTATAAGTGGCTTCGCATGGAAAGATGTAGCGCCAAACTTGTGAACCGTTATGCGAAATACAGCCGGTTCTCAATGGAACTGTCCAGTAGGCCACCACAAAAATCGTAGACAGTCTCTGTCACTTTCAGGAATCTTGACTTGACAGAACATGGCTTCAATATCGGCCACCAGTGTGATACGTCTCACCCTGAATCTCATTAGAACACTGAGTAAACTGTTGACAAGGTCGGGTCTCTTCAGCAGTAGCTTAGTTAGTGAAATACCTTGATAACTATTTGCACAATCGAACACGAATCTGATTTCTCCTGATTTGTTCAGGTGCGCAACAGCATGATGGGGAGTATACTAACAAAACTTTCCCCAATCCGGCCTTTCGAGTTCAACAGGTTCGGCAAAACAAATCTTCCAACAAATAATCTTCTACATGAGTAGTATATATCCGCTACACTACAAGGTTCTTCGTAAACTTCCTCCGAAGTAACACCAACCTATGGTGAGCGACTGGGTAGTTGTTGGACAACGCCGGGCAACCACACTTCCACGGCAACCTAATTCCATAATAAAAGCCACGTTTCACGATGGACGATTTCATCTGTTCGAGTGCATCTTTATCTTCAGCGGACGTTGCCAGACGACAAATATTGGGTACCGAGAACTCCATTCCGTACAGACTTTCAAAAAAAGCGGAGTCTTCCTCAGGTTTATCACACAGCGTCGCTAATCGACTCCTTCTGCTGTTCTCCGTCAACGTGACCAAGTGATATCCAACCAAGCGGGATACGTCTCGCAAACCGATCTGTCAGATTTCCACGTCGTTGTTCGAGTATCCAAATACTCTAATTTGACAACCACGATTATCGGGAAGAGTGACATCCTGCAGGTGCTTCCAACGCGTCAGATTCTCTGAAGATGATACTACTCTTTGAATTCAAGGCATCTTCCTAACGGACCAAGCCTAATTTAAGTGTATCGGTTTGCCGCCATCTATCAGATATAAATCAACCTCTGTTAGGGATGAGAGGAATCGGGATTCCTTCGTCACCTTTGAAAAATTAAGTATGGCCGACTTGGTTTGCAATTTCGGCTCTCTCAAAAACTGCTAGTCGACAAGCGTCGAATCAGATCGCGAGTCAAGTAACATGTTGGGTTCTATCATAGTCTCAGAACCGCGCAACCTAACCACGATCAATCCTAGAGCTACTGGGCTGTTAGATGAGTTTGTGGCGCTTAGTACTGNGCGCAACAGCATGATGGGGAGTATACTAACAAAACTTTCCCCAATCCGGCCTTTCGAGTTCAACAGGTTCGGCAAAACAAATCTTCCAACAAATAATCTTCTACATGAGTAGTATATATCCGCTACACTACAAGGTTCTTCGTAAACTTCCTCCGAAGTAACACCAACCTATGGTGAGCGACTGGGTAGTTGTTGGACAACGCCGGGCAACCACACTTCCACGGCAACCTAATTCCATAATAAAAGCCACGTTTCACGATGGACGATTTCATCTGTTCGAGTGCATCTTTATCTTCAGCGGACGTTGCCAGACGACAAATATTGGGTACCGAGAACTCCATTCCGTACAGACTTTCAAAAAAAGCGGAGTCTTCCTCAGGTTTATCACACAGCGTCGCTAATCGACTCCTTCTGCTGTTCTCCGTCAACGTGACCAAGTGATATCCAACCAAGCGGGATACGTCTCGCAAACCGATCTGTCAGATTTCCACGTCGTTGTTCGAGTATCCAAATACTCTAATTTGACAACCACGATTATCGGGAAGAGTGACATCCTGCAGGTGCTTCCAACGCGTCAGATTCTCTGAAGATGATACTACTCTTTGAATTCAAGGCATCTTCCTAACGGACCAAGCCTAATTTAAGTGTATCGGTTTGCCGCCATCTATCAGATATAAATCAACCTCTGTTAGGGATGAGAGGAATCGGGATTCCTTCGTCACCTTTGAAAAATTAAGTATGGCCGACTTGGTTTGCAATTTCGGCTCTCTCAAAAACTGCTAGTCGACAAGCGTCGAATCAGATCGCGAGTCAAGTAACATGTTGGGTTCTATCATAGTCTCAGAACCGCGCAACCTAACCACGATCAATCCTAGAGCTACTGGGCTGTTAGATGAGTTTGTGGCGCTTAGTACTGCTCATTTGATTGTAGGAAATGCTGTCTTTCCGTGGTGCAAATGAAGGTAATGTTTGAATTGAAAACCACCCAAACCACATTCATTCCTGGACCTACAGTTCAACGAAGAGTGATTTACCTTGACGCATAACTCGCATTGAACGTCTGGATTAGGAATATCTGGGAATAAGTTCCACAACAGAAATGGTTGCATTCGGACATTGGGGATATTGTCGTTGATAGCTTCTCGTACTAACTCATGAATCGTCAAGCATATCATCAAAGTTGTGGTGGAGGTGTTATAACTTAGACAAATTACTCCCGGCAGCAAGCAACACTCGTTATATTTGAATATGCTACAGTTCATATAAGTGGTAACATTGTGGAATACCAACTGAGCTATTTGAACGGATAGTGCTTAGTTGTGTTCGTCACTATTTATGCATCTTAAGCTTGTACCACTTTAAAGGTGAAAGTATTTCCAGGCTTTTATTCTACAGCCGTTAGTGAACATCTAAACGTTTCTTTAGATATCTTCTCAGATGATTTTGGTTGATATTTTACCAGCTTCCCTAGGATATTCGGTCTAAGATACATCATAATGGGAGCTTATCTTGACCTAAATTTTCAAGTAACCTACGAATGTTTATGCTAGAAAACGCTCACCGCCAGGTAATTCAGACCACGCAACTGGTAAGTTTTCACCTATTTTTTCTATTACCAGTCATTATCGACAGTTAGCTCATCATACAAATTGCAAACAAAGCATTTGATTAGTTATCTGAATTTGGGTGTCTCTGAGATACACTAAAAGACGGTTCTGTTCATGTGAAGAAGCTCCGTTGAATGAGATAATGTAAATATCACTCAAAGGTGTATGATATAGTGAAATCGCCTTGGTGAGCAATCAGAAGTGAAGCAAGTCATTTTATTGCAGTGTGCCCTCGCACATAGTTTACCAAACGGAGATACCACAAAAGCTGTCAATAAGACAGCTAAGTGGTGTCATCCAACTCACTTTATTATGGTATTGAATAGTTAAGCGGTAATTTTGGAAGTTCACCAAACGACCACTCGTCTTCCATATGTCAACCACTTCCTTCAGATGACACCTTATTTCTCGAACACACAGCTTGATGCAATCCAAAACAGGCAAAGCCGGAAGGTCGGATGAATTGTCACCGTCAATGTACAAAGAGTGTGCCGACATTTTGGCTGCTGGAAGCACATCCACAGAGTGTATCAAACAAAGAAGCCTTGCTGATTGTTAGAGTATTGTTAACACCATGTCGGTACCAATAAAAGACTTCCAAATGTCGACCGACTGCGTACATCTGGTTAGCATTACAGGCTTTTCAGAAGCTCTTCCTTGAACAACTAATACTGCAGATTACCTGCAATGGTCCACGTCAGTTTGTATGTCGTCAGTGTTGGTCCCCTTTTGATACACTGTTTCATCTTGTCAACGGGAACAAATGTGAATTTGTCCGTGTCTGTCATCTTAATTATTGCAATGGTTTTAGCTGCATTAGCAGAGATATTCCGTTCTCTCTTCTCAAAGAGTACAGCATTAAACCATTTCTTATAATTCTGCTGAAGATTTAGTATTCGAGTTACTTCCAACTTATTCGCTTAATTTGTCATGAATATTCTACACTAACCAGAAAATCGCAAATTTTACATGGTCCAATTTCTTCTTCATTTGGGTCTTACGACTACTCTGAAGATTCCCCTTTTGTTACCATTTGTCATCTTTAGTGTCCAACGATCGGAAATATCCTCTCCGTTTCCTTAACCTTGCTGACTTGACTAGTTGGTTTTAAACATGCTTCTTATTGCCCACTGCGCTCAGGTGTATTGTTGTCTTGTCTTCTTCTGCTGTAAAAGAAAAAAATATGTGGAAAACAACTCGAACTGTTCTTAGACAGACGACGATTTCATTAAAGCAATGACACGGTTTGTTTCACGTCCAGAGTAATTTTCATCTCCAAAACCCTATTCCTACGCTTTTTGATTGCATGCGTATTGCCCTTTTGGTCGTATTTTACCATCATCTTTTTTCCCATCCAGAGGCCTTCAGCTTCGTTTAAATTCACTGAACACTTACCTGGCTGTAACGATAGTCTTTTTGATGGTCCCAATCAGTCTATGACGGTGCAAAACTCTAAAGTTTGCAAGTCCTCTGGCTCCAAGGTTTTATCCGATTTCGTCCATTCTCTTCATTCCGACCTTATTAACTGTAAATTCATATGGTCAACTCAGTCACAATACAAATCTTTTTATGCAGTTTTTCGTGTGTACGACTAATCTGCTATCCCTACTTAGGAATTATTCCTACTAATCCGAAAGTTTCATCAGGGGATTGACCGCACAGTTAACTTAAAAATTACACTAGACATTCTGTCTGTTGAAAAAAGATTTGGCTTTGTAATCTTTAAATATTCACTTCCTAAAATGCATACAACAATGTCCTGTTTTGGCTTGATCTGACTTGAATGCTAAATAGGAGATGAATATCAGAACTGCGAGGGGTTGTACTCATGATGTACCAGAATTGGCGACAAAAAGCGATTAGGCATAACCACAGAATAGCTAGACTGTCTGCGATTTCTGAGAAGGCAACAATTCCTCCGTTCGAATGAACAGTACTAAGCGCCACAAACTCATCTAACAGCCCAGTAGCTCTAGGATTGATCGTGGTTAGGTTGCGCGGTTCTGAGACTATGATAGAACCCAACATGTTACTTGACTCGCGATCTGATTCGACGCTTGTCGACTAGCAGTTTTTGAGAGAGCCGAAATTGCAAACCAAGTCGGCCATACTTAATTTTTCAAAGGTGACGAAGGAATCCCGATTCCTCTCATCCCTAACAGAGGTTGATTTATATCTGATAGATGGCGGCAAACCGATACACTTAAATTAGGCTTGGTCCGTTAGGAAGATGCCTTGAATTCAAAGAGTAGTATCATCTTCAGAGAATCTGACGCGTTGGAAGCACCTGCAGGATGTCACTCTTCCCGATAATCGTGGTTGTCAAATTAGAGTATTTGGATACTCGAACAACGACGTGGAAATCTGACAGATCGGTTTGCGAGACGTATCCCGCTTGGTTGGATATCACTTGGTCACGTTGACGGAGAACAGCAGAAGGAGTCGATTAGCGACGCTGTGTGATAAACCTGAGGAAGACTCCGCTTTTTTTGAAAGTCTGTACGGAATGGAGTTCTCGGTACCCAATATTTGTCGTCTGG